>JWHW01038907.1:70522-84724 GCA_000931545.1 Papilio glaucus | reverse complement strand
AAATTCGCTTTATTACTACCTCTTCATTCATGTTTTCAACATTTGTTCCTTCAAAAGTGAGTCTTCTCAACTCTGGCAGATTTCGATGAGTGGTGGTTACACAACATTAACTGATCCGCTTGTTCGTTACCATAAAAATCATAAGCATACTTTCCAATGCTAATAATTTCCAATTTTCCGTTCCATTGTGACCACCTATAGCCTAAACGATTTGACCGATTAAAGAGTGAGGTGTTCTTAGATTTGTATTCTTCCCTAAGTGTCCATGTCGTACAGTCATTCACGTTTATTGATTTTTTTTTAATTATCTAATTAAAGGGGTGTCTAGTTCTGGTAGTTCTGTCGAGCAGTCTTATATTCTTCCTTGGACTACATCTACGTGGGCGTCATGTGGCATACGAGCAGCAACGAAACACTTTTAAACCACTATGAATTTACACTTTTTTAAGTACTCTGTACAACGAGCCGTAGGACAGTTTCTAGACGAGTCGTTCGCCAAGAGGTTTAGCAGAGGTTCCCCATCTCTGCTATTCCTCCGATCTGCTAACGAAGTACTATTCCCTGACTCTGTCGAAACAAGGCCTTATAACTCTTCCGTCCCATTATCAACCGAAGTCAAATTGACGTCCGTGCTATGGACATCCTCCACATTTCATGCCATTGAAATCCACTTCACTTCGCGCTATTGACATTCTCTACACTTCGTACTATTGACATCTCCGATTTATACATATATTAAATAATTAAAAATAATAACCACGTCAAGCCAACTGCTATAATAATAGTACCATATCACGATGTACTCACAGAAATCAATAAATATCATATCTGCTGTGCTAAATATCATTCTGAGCGATTACTGTGGTAATGTCCTGTGCTTAATAGTGGTAAGTTACACTTAGTTATAGTTGAAATGTACTAAGAGACCATCATCCAGTTTGGATGTCGTACTAGTCGACATTATGTGCTAATGGGTAGTTAGGAATAATAAACGTAAACGATGTCTATGATCGTTTCTAAGATGAAGGAGACATTAATGTACGTATATTCATAAACGTTGTCTTTGATTTAATCATTATTTATTTAGTTTACACAATAAATAACAGTTTTATGAAACAAAAAAATAATGAAAAATGCAAGCTTGTAAAATATTTTTTTTACTAATTAATTTTGATGATTATCAAGAAATTACGCTTCATTTGTTTCATTTTGTGAGTAGTTAATTTTGATAACGTTGCTTATACCCAAATAAATACTTGTATTCTGGATTAAAAGTGGTATTTTATTCGTCGGAAATTCTTCCAGTATTAAAAAGGGAGAAACTCCAGCGTCTTACCTGATTAAAAAGTAAACACTACTTCTTCCTTTTACAGAATGAAGTCTACTCGAGGCGTATTTGTTCATATCATATAAAATCTCTCGTATAAAATCCTTGTTTGATTAAAGTTGAGGCATTGTCTCTACAATGATCAAACTTTTCCAGTACGTTTGTTCGTAGTTCTTATATCAATAACTTAGCGGTCTCTGTGTTTCATGTCAGGATTTGCATTGAAATTTGATAAAATTTGCTTCGAATGTTATTCTACGAAATCATCTTCATAACGTCGATGTCGAACCAATATTTGTAATGTGAAATTTATCAGATTTCGATATCTGACTTTTAGGATTACTAACCAATTTTTTTTTATTAAAAATGACTGCTGCGTCTTACCTAGAATATTGAACAAAAACTGCTGTGTGGCAATTTACTTTTGAATAAGGCTGATATTGCTTGATCCGCTGTTTAAAATGTATGTAAGTGTCAAGAACTTAGTTCAGATATTTTACTCTTCTTAGTTACTAATATAATTCGTAATCTGACGACCAGGGTTTCGATTCCCAAACCTAGAACTTGCAAATACTCGTAAACGTTCTTCGACGTCCAAATACCATTCATATCACCTTGATTTTCTGTGAACGCAAATATAACATGGAAGCATTGCTCCAAAATGCTATAATGAAAACTGTACCGTAATGGGTGGGGATTATAAAGTGTACCACGGGCAATTTTAGTTCTTTCACGAGAGATAGGTGGGGACATTGAGCGGAGTTATCTTTGACAGCTATTGTAGTACAGCAGCACCAATAATGTCGTTATTAGTAAGTGCTGCTTAGCCAATAAGCGATGAGCATTGACAACAGCGCGAATCAGTATTTCGCGATGGTAATAGAGAACGAACTAGCTGTTTTAATAAAACAAACGGCATGAGCCGTTTATTGAAGAGACTTGTGTTTGACTTAACTCTTCTATGTGTTATTAGTCACTGTTGGCTGTCACTACCGCGCAATTTTCGTGTAACTTCGAAAGTGGAACGTCGAAAGCGGTATTTCCAAACCAACACGGCTTCTTATCCTTCAAGAAGAGAGGGTACTCCTCCTTAACGGACGTCAACGCATCAGCAGTTCCTTTGGTGTTGCGGATGTTCATGGGTGCCAGTGACCACTTAGAAGATTACTAACTTATTTGATCAAAAAAAATAAGGTAACGAAAAAGTCAAAAATATTATAATCCAAAGTAAAGGTCAACATCTGCCTCATACAGGTTGATCAAATCCAATATCAGGATTAGTAGAATTGTATCTTTAATCTAGGAAAATATTAATCCGCCTGTTGCAAACAAAAGGCCGGAAAATAATTAATTACTTCGGTAACTTCCCGTATCCATTAACGCTGTTGATTTAACTTACGTTACTGCTATTTGAATCGGTCAAATAGTTGTTACTAACGGAACTATTTATGCCTATATTGCTTTCTTGAATGTTATAATCACAAAGTGACTTGATGATCGATATTATAAGAATACGGTTGAAAAGATTGAGTCTATATTACGGACATTTTCTCACATTACCCTTTTCTAAGGCAAAAATGATCGTCATCTCTCCATAACCGTTAATGAAATTTAGCACGACCGTTTTGCTGATGTTATGATGATCCATAAACTGGTTCCTTTAAAACTGTCTCTCTAAGTGGGCATCTCCAAAGAAAAGTTTATACACCATCATCTGCCGGTATTAGTCCAGTGCTGGACATGGGCCTTCTCAATGCCTTCCACAGTATGAGGTATTTCTCCATATCCTGCTAATTCCTGCCGTCCACCTGGAAGGGCCCAGGACTTACACTCCAAACCTACACCTTATGCACTTACGCCCCTAACCTAGAAGTGTAGGCAGAGATTATAGATTTTCATTTAGGGTGGTCCTGGCAGTCTTCGTCTATGAATATTATGAATACTCTTAATACCGCATTAGGCTTAGGATATGTGTCATCCTAAGCCTAATGCGTTATTAAGAGTACTCTTATTTATCTTTCAACATTTCTATCTAGTAACATCCTCTTTTTAACCGACTTCAAAAAGGAGGAGGTTATCAATTCGTCTGTATTTTTTTTTATGTTTGTTACCTCAGAACTCCGCTCCTGGTGAACCGATTTCGATGATTCTTTTTTTGTTCAAGAGCTAATGCTTGTCGATTGGTCCCATTTTTTAGCCAAGATCTGACCGGTAGTTTTTGAGTTATTCTTAATAATGCATAATATGACAACGTTGAATTTTACTGTCTTGGCTTACGTAGGCTAAATTATAGGACTTACATTAAAATGATGTACGAAATAATTGTAGCTCTTTACACAAGCTAAATAAACGTCCGCCATGGCACATATCTATCTTCTATGCATGGCACATATCTATCTTCTATGGTTGTCTCACAATAACCATTTTTTTTAGGAAACATTAATTAAAACGCACTCGATACTTACTACGCGATTATTCGTGTTCGGTATGAATCCTTATCCATTTAAATGTGCTAGCTATCAAGAGAATGTAATGTAGATTATAATTGTTCTTTGAACTATATCATTCTGACCAATAGTTTAGAAGATATCAAAAGTTTAAACTACAAAGTAAGTAAAAACTTCGCGCAAGTGATTTCAAAGGCCGGGCTTAGCGATGTGTTTATTACTATGTACTTTTGTTTATTATCTTTCTTTGATTGAAAGTTGGTTGTTATCATGTATTCCCATATAAATTAGATTCACTCAAAATCGAGAAAAAAAACTTTGAATTAAAAATTTTGTTTTTAATTCAAAGTTTTTTTCTTCTTCCGACTTCAATAAAACTATATTCAAAAACAACAAATGCAGTTAAAAGTATAGAATAATTTTACGCAATTAAACATAAGAATCTATTCTTAATCGTATTTATTTTTGGAGTCGGTGTTAGCTGTGTTTGGTAGCGATCGGATCAACATATTTAGTGGTGCCCAGGCGAAGCCGGGGCGGGTCACTTGTATAGTATAAAGTTTATTTGTAAAATGTTTTCTTAAGGCATCCTCCATCCGTATATTGGTATTTCCTTAGCTGACGCTCCCAATGGATTCCGAAATGGCTACGCGGGTGAAGCCAGGCGTATCACTAGTTGTAACATGAATAATAATAACCTTAAATTACTGGAAACAATAACCAATTCTAAGCCAATTTGGCAATTATCATTTACATTGGTAGCATTCGAACGAAATAGACATAACCTTATCTGTGTGCAATTTCCGGTATGAAATGCGCAGAGTGGATATACGTCATTTGATTTTATATCTTTATATCGAATTAACACTGTATAAAGGTCCCTAGAAAATAATAAAGTTAGCCTAATCGTGCGCTCACGCCCGTAACCCAGAGGAGTAGGCAGAGATCATGGATTTCCATTTGTCGCGATCATGACACATCTCTCTCGCTTCTACATTCATACATCTACGCATACATGCTCATCGGTTATGGGTGCCCCCACCCCCTCATGTTAAGGAACTTGTGTTTTAGAGATACTTTAATGTAGGTGGAAAAACACATACAAGCATATTTTTAATTGCTTATGTATAATATGAAACTGAAGCACTATATATCTGTATATATGAGAACCTTCATTTGTTGGTTTCTCATATCCGCAGGCAATTATTGTAACAGGAAATTACTGCGAGGGTTGTGTTTTACTTCGGCGTCATGTTTTACATCAAAACATTGTGTTTCTTTTAAATCTCGAACATATGTACCAGTTGTTTGATACTTTTGAACTTCCAATCGATTTCAATAACAAATTTTAAATATGTATCGTTTATGCCTATTTGAAGGAATGAAAGATTTTTACAAAAATTACTTTAATTACCTAAGATACATTTAAAATAGCCAACTACTGGGTGTAGACCAAAAATGGTACTTTCTCCCTCATTCAGTGGACTCCTGTAATTTACGTCATTGGTTCATCTTGTGAGAGGCTTACCTACGTTGCGTACCTTTACGTAGCAGCCATTCCAAAACTTTTTGGTCCCACCGACCGTCCGTTCTGAGAGGAAATTGTCCGGCCCATTGCCACAGTAATTCACACCTATCATAATATATTTTACTTATTGCACTCTGGTTTTCTTCCTAATTATTGTTGTGTACAAAAGAATAATTTAATGCATTTATAATGTAAATATACGTTATATAATTACAAGCCGTTCCCACGACTCCGTCCGCGTGGAATAGTAGCATTGGGCTACTAACCTTTTTTCGCATTAAAATTAGCCTATGTCGTTCCTCAGGTTCTAAACTATGTCTGTACCAAAATTTAGACGTGAAAGAGTAACAGACAGACAGAGTTACTTTCGCATTTGTAATATTAAATAACAATTTCAAAGGAACTATAATGAATAATATAAATAAAGAATAATTGGAATTGTTTAAAGTATGCTAATATTGTAAAATTAAATAATAAATTTGTAAATGATTTATGTACCGTTGTTTCCACATATATAAGACTCTAATTCTATGTTAGTTATAATTATTGTAAGTGTGATATACATATATATGATGTACTAAAATAAATATATAAAACTGTGTGTTATATAAATTTATGAGAAAATGATCTTAAATATCTTCATGAATTCTGTAACCATTTAAAAGTACATAATAACTACGAAGCTGCATCTAGTGCATAGCTGGAGCTTAGCACTTACTTTGTGCTATTAGTTAGTAGCTAATAGTAATAGTTAAGTACACTCTTAGTACGGTCATTATCATTACGCCCGCGTACGTTTTGCAAGCGTTACTAATCTTAATATTTGTTATCCTTTAGGTTTTCACATCAGAATGACTTTGTGTGTAGCTTTGATATATATTTATTAAATTTGTAAGAGAATATATATTGAACAACGACACGTTAACGTCACGATAGCCGTCACGTCACGTCATTTTGTACACTTATTTTTGATCCGTTTTTTCTATATCCAGGTTAGATATTTCTTTCGAAACTTTTTTTAATTCTTTATAGTTTACTTTCTTACTACCTTTAACCAAGAAATACGCAGTTTTTGAAGGTCTAAGTTGTATCAGTTTGGAAATACGAGGTAGAAAGCTGTCAAAAATGTTCTAGCATATTCTAGCAACTCAGATGATATTTGACAGCTTATTTCCGTTGGTCCTTTGAACGGCGAACGTTTACTTTCTCTTTTACTTGTTTTGTAATCACTGTTAATTGTAATGTCTCAGTAAAATCAAATCAGAACTTCAAAGCGAGCGTACAGAAGCGTCAGACAAAATGTTAACTGTCCCAGTTAGTAACACTGAAAGGCGTTTGACATCAATTTCGTGTTTAGACAAGTGTAACAATTCAACGAACAATAACGCTAGTTAATACCAATTCTGAACGATTACTCAAACTACAATAGTGTCTGAACACCAGTCGGTTGCAATGTCAACTCGTAAAATGTTTGAAATTATGCCGCGGCGGTCTTTTGTTTACAGATTCACTTGGTTGCTTTAAATGACAGTGCTTTTGATTAAGATACGTAAAGCTATGAAATTCCAATAATATTTTTGATGTTGTTTCTTCTAAAAGAATAAATTTGAATTTACATAATAAAGAAAAACTGTTAGAGTACCCGTAACCAACGAGTGTATACGTTGATGGATGTAGAAGAGAACAAAGGAGGTGTTTAAGATTGTGCGAAACTAAAATATGCAATATCTGCCTATCCCTTTGGGTTAAAGGCGTAAGTAAGTCACTATCCTATTCCTTTATTTTGATATTATACTAAAACGATAACGGTAAGAATCAATCTGTAAGGTCACAAAATGTATATTGTAATTTTGAGTTTGGCATTTGTTCTCTATTTTCGTTAAGTTACTCTTAATATCTCTCAATACTGAATAAATAAAAGTCTGCCAATCTCCCATTGCCGCGCCAGTTTGTTCCAGCTATAGAGAAAATACACTCCGGGTGTTAGTAATATTACAAAGCTTTTACATTTAAATATAGCAATTTAAATGAAACCACGACAGAAGTGAAAATTCAAAAGAAGTGGGAAGGCGCGAGAATAGATCAAAAATAAATAAGTATTAATTCAAAATTGTATACAAGAAAAAAGTTCGTCGTAACTGTTCTGTATTGAAATAAGCGTGTTGCTGACGCATGTTGAGCATGTTGTTTACGTGAACCTATAAGATTTTCCCCTACCAAAACTCTAACGCGGTTGAAAGTTTTGTTTAAAAAACTAAATCTACGACTTCTAGCTCAATGCTTAAGCCGACATAAATATACGTTACTAGGCAATAGCCTCACCAAAAAGTAAATGCTAAACTACTTAGCGACGTTCTAAGTAGGACATCCACATAAATAGACTTTTGTATTTACTTTCAAAGAAAGTCAACGTAATACTTAGCTAACACTTCGCTTAGCATTAGTGTTGATTTTTTTTTTTGACGACTTAGCACTTGCTATTTATGAATTAGGCAGATCGGCTCAAAAATGTCTTGTCTGAAAGTGTGAATTGAATGCGCTCTTCAAATATGTTATTATGTCGCTAGTTTTTTGTTTAAATTAATATAACATTATGTGTGACGAGAAAAATAGGCAAATTTTTATTATTTATGAAATAAAAATTATCTGATTTATTGTTAACACTTCCGAACCCCCATAGAAAATAGAATTTTGGCGTAGCTCATTTGCTAACGTGTATTTATATCGGTAATGGGTACTTGCAAGCCAAAATTGTACTTCCAGAAGTACTACTTTTGACTAATTATCTCGGACTTTTAAACTATTTACCTCGGCCCTAGAGTACCCATGACCAACGAAAATACACATATTTTTTATATATATAATAATAGTCAATAAAAAATGAAGTTCAAACTTTAGTAGAGTCTTAACTTTAACTTACTATTTATTAAAAAAACTTAAAACCACTGAACCGAAAATAGTAAAATAGCTACTGACTGAAAACGATACGTCTATATACTATTAATCAAGTGTTTAAACTTAGATTTCAGCCTGATAACAAATTCGCGTTTGAAATCTCGTATTTATAACCACAACTTAGCGCATGCGCGATCGTGCGGTGCCTGAGAGCCTTAGGGTGGGGGTAGAAGACCTCTGGATGCGGCGGAGCCTGCACGTTCTCGTTCCGTAAAACTACGCGAGTGTAGAAAAAAAATGCAGTGAGGTGTTTAATAAAAATTGACCTAAAAGTGATATTTTCCGGACCAGTGAAGTGAAAATAATTGGAGTTTTCCACTAACACTTTTCACGAAAGTTTTTCCAGACTGTGCTATTTTGTTTTCTTTTTGCGATGTGTGTTCGAAAGTGAACGGGTAAGTTTTTTGAATGTCTATGTAACTTGCCGCTTAACTTTTACGTAACGTATTTAACGTTTTAAGTAAATTAATTTCTAAAAGTTTTAAACAATAAACTTTTAAATATGTTTTAATATTTTCTAAGGTATAATATGGTTTTAAAATATTGGCACATTTGAAACTTTAATTTTAACTAACGTATATTCATGGCGTGTCCAATTTGACTTTTAAAGTCACTTTGTTATATTTAAGACGGTCTATATCATTTTGTGTTTAGTACTTATTTTAAATAAGTAAATATTTTATAATTTATGCGTAATATCATGAGAAGAATGGGTACCAATACACCGTGACAGACCCTGATTGAGGTAGATGAAGGTCATCGAGAGGGCCTTGCTAAGATATATTTAGACCCATAAATGGTCCAGGACTATTGTCGTTGAAGAAGAGAGAGCAGTAGAGCCGACCCCAAATAAAAATGGGAAAAGACCGGTTAAGGAAGACTGTTTATGCGTATTGACTTATAAAGTGCTGTGGTAGCTCAATAACAATGTTTGCATTACAAATCGACGATTCTAGGATCCTAGTGGCCCTTTAATTAAAGCTAAATCCATGCTTGATTTCCATCGGCAAGTTTTTACCGCATATCATGTCAAGGAGATTTAATTACGTAGGATTGAAGCGAACATCGATCTAATCTCTAGTAATTTTTCTCTTCTTAGCTATCTAAATACTTACTAAACAGGTTGTGGTGGTGGGAAATAAGAATCCAAATCTATCCAAATTGTTTTATATTTTTATCGATTTTTTTCGAATAGTTTTTTTTTGTAGTTAAACATTGTGACAATCGGATTTGTAGTGTAGGCACAAACGAGGTGCGCATCGCCTGATATTAAGTCACCGACGCCCATCGAATCCGCAACACCAGAGGACCTGCAGGGGCGTTGTGGCCTTTTTTGCTTTCGGGGGGGAAATTTTAAAGAAAATTCCCTCTGTGGGATAGACAAGGTTATGAGAGATTTTACTCACTAGAACTCACTCGGTGGCCATCCTCGAGTGCGTTGGACGGGGGCTCCGGTATTTCCAGTGGAACGCACCGATTGCGTTGAGAGAGAGGAGTGCGCTCTCTTTTCGAACGACTTTAAATCGTATTGCTTTGGAAATAATTTAATTAAAATAAAAAAGTAATAATGGCTAGTAATTACGTGTTACTTTATAGAAGGGCCTACTAACCAGCTACAGAGATAAATCAGGAATTTTTATAATAATTAATAACTTAATTAATAGAAAAGCGAGTACATTTGTAGAGCAAACTTATAACTTATATCGATCAGATTGTGATACACTAAACAAAAGCAGGCTAGCATGTTTTCATTTATAACATAAATAACTTTAATAAGCCTCACGTCTCTCCCAGTTCGTTTGTGTATCCCACTAATGCGATCAGAAACTTTATAAAAGCTTAGTTTGGAAAAATTAACTTTTAGAGTAACTTCATTGAAAAAGGTGACACAAAGACCATTAAAATTGTTTAAATTTGTTATATTTCATTAGTCGTGAACATGGGTACTGTAAATTACTGGAAACGTTGGGAACAAAAACATTATTTAAACTCGATAAAATCCTTAGAATCAGTTTAATTTTAATTGTCGGGTGGGAATGAATAGGAAAAGGAAGTATCTTTTTCCCTTTCCATCCCCCTTTATCCATTAAAGGTAACGCATCTGCAACTCATTTGCTAGTTGCGGACGCCTATGATATCTGGTGAACCGCTTGCTTGTTTGCCACGTTCTTCCATAATAAACAAAAGTTTCTAGAATTGCAGCCGTGTACGGGATGACGCAGCGTTTATAGACCTCTTAGACCTGGTCAGAGTTGAACGACCAATGAATGAGGCCGACTACTCACTTTATAGCGTTTCTTAGGGAAACCTTTGTCACGCAGTGTTATCATTCTTCTTTACTAGGCTGGTCCTAAAATTGCTGCCAGAACTGTGATAGATCTGCCGCTACAGTTGTATGAAGGGCAGAGGGCAGGCCGACTGGCTCGAGAGAGTATACTTCTGTGCTTCTCTGTATCTTATAGTGACGTACTGAATGCCTTTCTCTCTTTTTCGCCTCTTCACTACACGCCCTTAATTCTTTAGTCGGATTTTCACTATAGGAGTACGGTTGGACCGAGTACACTGTGACAATGGGTACGCGAATCATGTCAAACTTGTTGCTCGTCAGTGTTCGATCTCAGTGGAGATATGAACAAGTGTCAAGATTCATAGGAACATTTTGACATTTGACGGCAGTGGAAACACTGGCTGCTACGTGATCTGTTTGACATTTATTTATGTGACATAAGTCGCGGGATATTGCATGTTGCATGACACGCAGTGGAACTAATGACTATCAGGACGCTACTCATGGTGTGTAAACGCGTGATCCGTGAACTCTATGAGATACAGTTGTAGTGGAATTGGTCCGGAATTTTTACGGGTTCACTCGGATTTCAGTCAGCCATAGCCGTATAGTGAAAACCCCACTTTACAAAAAGGTACCATCACCTTTTAACATAGACTACAAGACACCGGTTAACCAAGTAAATTAAAAAAATGTACAAGGTTTGTAAGAAACGGGATTCTTACCACGATTAGCCGTTTTGAGCTCCCGATATTTCGGCACAGTTGCATGCGCCATGGTCACGGGCTGACGGTCAGCCATCAGAGAGAAGAATCTCGTTTCTTACAAACCTAAGTACCTAATAAGTAAAAACCACGAAAGTTTAAAGTTATATATAAAAAAATGTATTTTAATTCTATATATTTTCCTAATTAATTTCGAACTTAGGAAAATAACTAAAAGTTAATCAAGATGTATTATAATTTATTACTATCATGTAGCTTCTTTTGAACACTCATTTGAAATACTGAGATATTTACATTTGAGCTTTGTTACAAATGAGCTCTATGTCTTGTACATGTCGACAGCAACAAAGAAATTCTTTGTTTCTTAGAGAGAGACCGACTTCATAAATTAGAAAATAAATAAGTAATGTGATGCGAAATATAAAACAACTAGACTGAGATAATTTGGATATTTAAACTTAATGGAAAACTCTTTTTAACTGGAGAATGTATCCTTTTTTTTCGCAAATTATTTATTTTACAATCTGTTTGCTTATTTTTTTAGACAAAACGGGCAACTATAAACGGGTTACTATAAACTTAACAACAATGTAATACGGTTGGATATAATCGAAGGGGAAATTAGTAAGTTTTACACGCGCAATCTAATTGTCCTTAGTCAGAGGCACGGGCGAAAATACCTTAGGAAGGTACAGAAGTACTAACAGAAGTCTCTATACACTCACGCTTGTACCCTAGATGGGTTTTCGGAGATAACTAATTCATATTTGGCACGCTTATAACACACTTCTGGTGCCGGACAAACATTCAGACATAGTAACCTAGAAGATCTGTGGGTAGGTCGAATAATAAGGTTTAAACAGTACAGTTAGTGCAGTTGCGCATTTCGCCTTTTGCTCTATCCTGAGTAAATGATCTATCATTTACAGGTAGGGGATACATATTGATTGCTTAGTATTATTTAAGCATAACATGGAGTCTTTTATTCAGTTATAATCATCATCTCCTTTTTCCAACCTTATATGGGGTCGGGATAACAGGTTTTAGAAATCCCCGTCGATCTATCATCCGTCATTTTAATTGTCACTCCCTTCTTAATCGTGTCACCTTACGCAATCCATCCATCTTTTCTTAGGCCTACCTTCATATCCTTCTACATTCATATTTAAAACTATCTTTGTCTTATCTTCCCTCCTCATGACATGCCCATACCATGCTAACCTTTTGCTCCTTAACAATTCCACTCTTAATTATACTTTCCGGCTTTCCTTAATATACTCGTTTTGTTTTTTTTTTTATGGTAGCAGGTGGCAAACGAGCAAGCGGATCACCAGATGTTAATGAACGCTACCCATGGACATCCGCAACAAGTAAATGTGTTGCAGATGCGTTGCCTACTTTTAATGGACAGAGGAGGGCATAGACAGGAATAAGGATATTTCCTTTTCCCCATTAACCCCCTCCCCGTCCAATCCTCTTACCGTTCCCATCCTATCCTTATGGGAAAGGAAAGTTCCTTATACATTCGTTTACTTATAATTCGTTTTGATTAAAGTTTAATATGGTCGGTTTATTTTTATTTTCCTTTAACGTCTCTAACAAATTAACATCAACAAAACATCCTGATATATCAACAACCTTATTTTTTTATTTACGTAAAACATTATTCACCGCTTGTTAAGCTCGCAAGGATTATAAATCGTGGTCGTAACAGACAGTCGTATTACCCCAAGAGGGAAAACGTTAGGAAGAAAAAATAAGACAATGACGAAGGGCAAAACAAACTCAACATGTTTGTAACTTCCGACCCTTTGTAGTAGATTCAGCGAGCTTTGGTATTGCTCCAAATTAAGTTCTGTAAGACATTATACGGGAATGAATAGATTGGATTAATTCTGATGAACCGAATTTCATAATGGTTTTATACTAGACTAGGACATCCAAGCTTGGCTCTAGTAGAAAGATAAACAGATAAATAAGAACTATAAACCCTACCTTGTTTGATTACAAGATATGATTGTTGTAAACAAACGTCATTTACGATACTTGGCGGCCATTACACTTTTTATACTTTCATCGGAAATGTTGTAATTTTGTGGAAATCGTGAGATAAAGTGAAGTAAAATTGTGTAATATGGATAGCGAATGTTATAAGGTAATGTGAGAAAAAGTTGTTTTGCGTATATATTTTTAAATTTACGAATTTTAACGTAAAAACCTTTGTTTACAAAAATAACGTCTCGCTCGAAACAAGGTATAGGTTACTCGCTGATGCGCTTTCTTTTTGGTGAAAGAACTTTTAAAATCGGATCAGTAGTTTATAAGTATATTGGAAACAAACAAACAATCAAATCTTTTTATAATATTTAAGTATCGATTATTTGATGTCAATTTGTCTGAATATTTTTTTTTAATAGAAGAAGGTGGCAGACGAGCTAGCGGTTTATTTTTAACCCGTTGCAGATGCGTTGCCTACCTTACCTATATTGATGATGGAACAAACAGAAGTTATTTCATTTTCCTATCCATTCCCTCCCTTGTCGAATTCTTTTCCTATCTTTTCCGTATTAGAAAAGGATAAGAAAGGAGTATTTAATACAATCATACATTAATTCCCTTCATTTTAGCTTAATGTTGCATAGATTTTAATTTTTTTATTTGTTAATTACTATTTCGTACAGTGTGACCATAACCATTTTCGATAAAATGTCCGAAAAACTTTAAATCCATCATTAATTTATACAAATAAAAGCATTTCATTGAAATAAAATTACAAATGCTACAATTTATAAAAGGACTATTTGTAAAATTTATATTTAAACAATAATAGATTTTCACACTTTCCAAAGCCCTAATTGGTTTTGCAAATAAATCCAGCGTATCCTATTCCCAGCTCGGTATTGGATTTTTAAATAGATTATCCACAAACAAAT
>JWHW01038907.1:47492-63402 GCA_000931545.1 Papilio glaucus | reverse complement strand
AAGCTGGAACGGATCACTAGTAATTAATAAAATAATTGAGTAAGATAAGACAGAATATTTTAATAATACCATTAATCAATCAGGATAGAAGAAAATCAGTAATGAATATACTATGAGATAATTTCAAAAGTTTTCACTTTGTTTTAAATTGATATCGTTAAGACAAAGTAGAAAACTTATTTTGAAATGAAAATTACATTTTCTCAAGTTATAATTACTTGTAAATCTTCTAGGTATTCACGACCTCATAAAACATTTTCAAAAGTAATTATTTATGTTTCATAATTTTGTTACACTCATTTCTTTATCTTTTATTTTTCTAATTATGATGTAAATAGTAGCGGTAAAAGTAAGCACATTGTTAGGTACTTTGAATCAGTTTAATCTGTTGCACTGATATAGGTAGTTAGTATAGTATACTGATATAGTGTATTAAAAATACTGCATATTGCTAACTGACTGGGGCACATGCATCGATATAAAATGCTGCATATTGCTATACTGACAAAGGCACATGCATCTATAAAAAATGCTGCATATTGCTACATTGACAAAGGCACATGCAACTATAAAAATGCTGCTTACTGCTACACTGACGAAGGCACATGCATCTATAAAAAATGCATATTACTATACTGACAAATCACACGCATCTATAAAAAAATGCTGCATATTGCTACACTGACAAAGGCATATGCATCTATAAAAAATGCTGCATACTGCTACACTGACAAAGGCATATGTGTCTATAAAAATGCTGCATACTGCTACACTGACAAAGGCATATGTATCTATAAAAATGCTGCATACTGCTATACTGACAAAGGCATATGTATCTATAAAAATGCTGCATACTGCTACACTGACAAATGCACATGCATCTATAAAAAATGCTGCAGACTGCCACACTAAAAAAGGCACATACATACATCTGTGAAAAATGCTGCGTACTGCTACACTGACAAAGGCAAAAGCATAAATATAATAATACTGCAATATCAACTTAGCTGGGATGATTATTTTATTCAATCGGATGAACAAAACTCATCAGACTAATCATTGTCGGATAAAATCTACCTAAATATAATATACAAGCAACCCACCCCGGTTTCACTTGCGGAGTAGAGCTTAAAATAAATATGGATAAATAGTTTTTTTATAACATGTTCTGAATAAGTACAGTTATTTTTAATTTACAAAAAAGATTATGACATTCATCCTTTCGGGGAAGAGATACTCCAGGGATGGATATGCTTCGGTCGCTGGCGCAGGCGGGGCCGTGCATGCATGCGAGGTAATTCCCGTTGCCCTGCTAACATGCGCGGTAGAAGCATTGTGAAATCTTAGTCCGTGCGAGTCAGAAAAAGACATAGATAATGAAATTATAATATTTATGATGAATTTATCATAAAAACCTGATGTAATTATTTATGTTTTGTTCTTAATTAATACGCATTATATATATTTTAAGGTCAATGAGAATGATTAAATATTTTTTCGTTACTGTTAATCTGAGCCAACAAGATTCAATAATTAAAACCTTCTCAACAGCCTTGCACAAAACGATGGCGTTAAAGCACAATAAGATAGATTTTGATTTCTCTGTTTTGGAACTTTCCTCTTTATTGTCTATGAAGTCGTGTACGTTGTCTAAATTAAGTTTTATTTTATATTGAGCATTAAAAGGCACGATGGAGTTAAAAATTACTTTCAAATGGGACAAAACTATACAAACCATTACCCGCTGCTTCGCTCGCATTGATGTCCACTGTGTTCTTTCTGTACCCTTTTAGTCATAGCAATATTTTATAATGATCGATTGAGTCGAAAGCATAGCAAAACATCATTTATAATATTAGTAAGGATTTAAACATGTTAATATCAGAGTGAAACTGCGTAGAATTACGCAAACGTCAGACGTCAGGCAGATGCGTCTCCTCATTTGTCAAACTGGTAACTTTATTCCAATGGCACGGATCCAAATCAACATTGCGCCTACTGCCTGTAAAGATTTTGATTGATTTAGTTATAGTTTGTGTACGTTAGCATTTTATCTAGTTACTCTTTGACTGAAAACGAAAATATATTACACTTAGAAAACCAGAAAGCCTTTTAGTCGATAGCCACCCCATCTTGAACGCCCATCCCAACGCCATGAAAAGCTTTATTATACATTTTTAGTAATTAAGAAAAAGGATTTTTTAATTTCAAATTAAAATTTCCTTATCTTAGAATAATATCGAAAAACATGTTATGCTAAAAAATAATGCACTTCTTGCCGTGGACATATCTTGAAAGAGGGTGCGGGCAGCGTAGTGTCCGACGACTTCACATGACGTCACTCCCCCCACGGACCGGGCGGCTCATTGCTCCATGAATCTTAACTATTGCGTTTTGCTAGGCGCGAACAATATATTTTTTTAAATGCAGAACCATACACGTTGAAAGTATGAAAAGAAGAGTGAAAAGGACTTTTTTATTTGAAAAGTCAGTGTCAATGTTTGGGGATGACCTAGACCCAGATTAGTGACATACTAATAAAATACGATATTAGGAGTACTATAGATCGACGAGCTTATTCATACGAGGCTGTATGAATTCAGAAGCGAGATTGGTTTACCAGGATTGCACCAAATAAGAATGCACAATCTTTGCCTACCCATCTGAGCTACGGGCGTGAATGCGTATTACCATTTTGTTTTCATTACGTTCTTACATATTCAAACACTTATCAAAGAAAAAAGGTTATATTTGTTGGCTTGTGAGTGTGCTTCACGTCCTAACTGATTTGCAAGTATAACCGAATGTCTTTTACTAACTTCGCTATTTGCCAAATAAGGTTTTTCCGAGAGGCAAGTTACTGCGTGAGAGATGCTGAAGTTTTTATTATCAACTGGTCGGAAGTTATCTGTTTTTATTGCTAGCGTGCTTACACCAGAGAAGGCTTAAGTCTCACATACCTACTTTTCGCCTTAGGAATAATGAAATATTTTGTGAGGTTCTAATATAGATACGAATATAGCTTTACATTTTTTTTTTACATACCGATATACTCCTAGGATATAATTAACTTGTGATAAAAACTTTTTGATTTCCAGAATGTTTGATTTGATATGCAAAAGTCTGAATTTCAATAAAATTAAAAACCTATGTATAAATGTATAAAATACATACATATGTAAATACATAAAATGTGTGACTTCTTCGCCGGAATCCGACAAAGAATTTGAATAAAAAGATTGATTATCACCGCGATAGATTCCTTTTAACTGCGTGGGCCCTTTACGGAGCTGTATCATTAATCAGGTCGGGTGGAGTCGGGCTATCGGCGGAATTTATCACACCATCCCAGTTCACTGCCTTGACCTGTAACATATTCTGACACATTTGTTATTTGATTCTCTCAGATATTTTGTAAAAAAATATTACGTTTCCCTTGTCATTAACATTTAAACTAAGCCTTTTAAACATATAAAGAAAAAAATAACTTTGAATATTCGTAACTTCTATATAAAAATGGAATGAACTAATAAATTGCTACAAAATTGACTAAAGTAAAACAGCATTAAGAGTGTTCATAATCAACGAATTTTTAGGTGAAGATGTATAAATTTAAATACTCATACTTCACACCTGTCTTCTGTGAGGTCGTGGTATTTCGCCGGTAGTTTGTGCTACAGATTTTGCTGTTGCGGGCTCTACCACTTTGATCTACTTTTTAATTGATTTAAAAAAAAAAGTCTAGGCATAAGATAATTTACAGTAATTGATTTATTTTAAAAAAATGTTAAGATCATATGATTGTCATTGGGTATGAATTGCGACTTAACTTTAGCAACAGAAATATAATACAATATAAAAATTGTAGGAATATGGAGCTTTTAAATAATATTTTTATCTGTCTCAAAAGCTATCTGTTCGGGTCACGGTCTTAAGAGTACGAAGATAATGGATTTCCATTTTTCATGATCTCGGTATAACAGACTAACCAACTATTAAGTCGCTCGCTTAAATAATAATGAGACATTACTGCAGCTTAGAATGAGAACAAGGTTTCAGAATCTGTTTTTCCGACCAAGTATGACGTAAATACCTTCAAGTGAGAGCTTAATGATAAACTAGGGCATAGCATCTTTCGATCCTCAACATTGCTCGTAACTAAAAAAATTGCATCCTGTTTTAGAAGACGCTAAAAGTCCACTATTAATATTCCAGTCGAACTTTAATTTGACTAGTATTCCTGTTTAAATTGTACCAAATTTCTAGCTAGCTAGTTATTCGCTTAAATTATTATACTAAATAGCAGCAATTATAGATAAAATGCGCATTAACGTTTGTGGATTACCGGTTTGGCGATAAGCGGTGGCGCTGGTATCACATTAACGCTAAAATATCGCACAGTGGCGCCATCTGCACCTAGGTCTAACTATCATTAGAATGGAAAGTACCGATTACATTCTAACTTTATACAAATGCATTCTCTGCAATATAATTTTACCTTAATAATATAATTTGCCCGTTCACTCTTACTCATTATTGGACAATTCAGTGTGACTTTTTTGTTGTACTATAGGAACATCCGCGTCAATTTCAAAAATTACAAATGCATGTATTGGCAAGAGGAGTGTATAAGAGATCGTGCTACTTCTCTTCTGCCAGCCCACTAAACAAAAATTAATATTAAATGAAAAAAATGGGTAAACCCAGGTCTTCTAAGCGTATACATTCGGCCATTACAAGTCATGTATATATGTATGTAGGTACTTTTTACTCTGTCTTTCTTCTTCTTTTCTTTCTTCTTGTATCTGATGCATCTTAACTCTTTAACCACAACGAACGCGTTCTATTATCAGTTTATAATGTGTCTATTCTAGATTCCTTTTACCAAGAAATGATCACATACAACTGGTGTATTTGTGAGTGATCATGTCAGGTGAAATAATAATTTATTTCTAAAATATATCAAACTAAAACGCTTCTATCTATTTGCACGAAGTGGAACGAAAATGTGTAGGATTGACAATATTGAAATACTTGCTGTCTGATTTCATGGATTTTTTGTAGAAATTGCCGGATTTTCTTTTCGCACGAATCGAAACACTTTTTTCCTCACTGCCTTAGCAACATACTTCAGCACATTATGTTAAACAATACAGAAATGCATTTGTATAAATGATGAATGTTAATGAATTGAAAACACCAATAAAGAGCTTAGAAAGTGCAACGTCTTCACATTTTATATTGACGGTACGATTTATTCATTATATTAAAAAGCTCTTTGTTCAAGCTCATTGGTCAACTACTTTCCTTTAAATCTCTTTTTTATTGAGAGCTCTTTCAACTTTATACGACACGATGGTTACTTTTGCTTTTTCCTTTGCATATTTCCATCGCAGCGATCAGCTTCCTGTTCTTCCTCTGGCTTACGACCCGTTTTTTTATTGAGTGTAGTATTTTTCTTTCTATCTTGGTTATTTACTGTGTGAAACAAAGTTCTTTTATTAGCACTTCTTGTTCTTTTATCCATGTATGTATTGACGTCATGTAGCCTAAACTGTTTGACTGGTGAAGAATTAGGTGTCATACGATTGGAATTCGACATTTCGTATTTATAATATTATTAGCGACTAAATTAAACACAGAGTCACTTCACAGTATTTCACTTTATTTTAAATTATTTCTACTTCACTTGTTGTTGTTGATTCCTTTCGTTCCTCCTCAAGACTGCGGGCCACCACCAGTGCATCGCTCGATCGCGCCCCACCACCATCGAATGGTGGTGCCATCGACAACGTCACCGGATAGAGGCGTGACAAACGGAATCAACACAACAACTTATTTTTCTTATATTATTAGCATTGTTGACAATTAGAATTTAAAACATTTATAAAACGTCACCGGATGTTCATGACGAATTTATATTCAACAGAACAATAATTATTAAAATAGTTATCACGTTGATTCATATGCGCGTATATTAAGAAAACCTAACAGAAGCAGGTCCTCTCTGTATCAACGATTTTGGTTTTTGCTTCTTCAATTCTTAAAGTACCAAACATTATAGTTTTCTTTATCATATTCATTTAAAGTTCTCAAATTTGAATAACAAAAATAACAAAATGTTACATTGTATTCTTAATTCCGAATCTATTTAGTAACTTCTCATTTCATACTTTACTAACATTATAAAAATAATTTAGTATTCCGAAAAATTGGACTAAAAAAAACTGTTGTATGCCATTAGCATAATTTCGATAGGAACGTCTTGGTACCATCTGGTACTGATAGCTATGGATTATTTGAATATAATGAAACAATTGCTTCAAAGTCATATCACTAATAATTTATGTTTTGTATTGTTTTAGGTAAAGAAAGTTTGATTCAGTTAATATCTATGTTGCACTTTATTTAAAAGAAACATGTAGTAATTGTATGTAAAAATAGCTTCTATAGTAAGTTACTGAATATTTATGGCTTTACTGCTCTAGTTCTGAAGACTTTGAAGTGACGATAAATATTTTTAACATTCTATTATAATATGTTTTAAATGAGGGAAGAAAATTCACAATTTCTTTTCAACAAAATTCAACAGTTCTATCTGTTAGAAGGAGAAAAAGAGTGAAAGAGATCATTAGAGATAACAACAACATTTTTAAAATTACTTTAGTTTTGGATTTTAATTATATTAGAGTAGAACCTTAAGGAAACTTTAGTCTAATAGTAAATGAAAATATCTCTATCCAAGACGTCGATGAGAGGATCGTTGCTTTTAGAAGAATCTAGAAATACGTTTTAACTGATCTATTTCTCTAGACGGACTAGAAAACCCGAACGCTGATTGAATTTTCTTCTCGATATGTTCTATAGTCAATGCCAAAATTACAAGCTGGTTAATATTCGATTTAAAATATTTTATTTTCCAAACAAGTATTTAAGTACTTTTGCTTTTTATTTCGATTTTAAAAAGCTTTTAGCCAATCTACCAGTGAAAGAATTCGCCTGGTGTAGCCCTTAAAGTATAAAACTACAGGCCTACTGAATATCAATATTATCGTTGCCTATGTAGGTCGCGAGTTCGAACTCAGGCAGGCGCTTTACTTTGTGTAATTTATTTCATCACCTCTGCTTTAAAAACGTTGAAGGCAAACATCTTGAGGAAACCGACATGTCTTAGAACTACCAAATTCGAACACATGTGACATTCACCAACCAATAATGGGCCAGCGTGTTGGATTACGGACCCTCCCGCTCTCGGCGAGGAGGCCTGTGTCCCTGCAGTGGGAAAACGAACTAAAAAAGGGCTGATTATTATTTATTACATAACGACCGATATAGTTGCAGATAACAGTTCTATATCTAATATTACTGAGCAATAAACGCTTCAAGGAATATATAACGTAACAAGTTTTGTTTTTGATAATATTTTGCCGGCAATCTTATTTCTAAGAAAAACGTAATTTCTTCTCAATCGTGTCTTATTCGTTTTGCTCAGCTTCAGATCACTACGTTTACATTATTCAAGGCGTAACGTTATTGGATCTGTTGTTCATTTGCGGGAATACATATTGACTTATCTTCTTCCATTCTGCTTGTTTAATTTTCTAGCCTTCATTTTTCATCTCTGTTCACACAGACAAGAATAATGAAGGTGAACCATTAAACTGAACAATTTTTCTGTTAAGTAATTTTTCATTGGCGTTGAACTCAATTTTTTGGTACCTTCGTTAAATAATAGGGTTAAAATTTTTTTTGTTTCGAGCCCGTCGGGCCCATTCTCAGGGTGAGTGGGACTGGGATTAGTTCGCGGTCGCAGCAACAAGCAACAGAGCCAGTCGAAAATTACTTCTATCAATATATTGAAAAGCTCAGATCAACAACCTAAAACCCAATAAAAACAACATACTGTGAGATCCCCGGATAAAGGAACATAAGTAAAAAATATAAATATACGCTCACGCCCGTAACCCAGAATGGTAGGCAGAAATTATGGATTTCCTTTTGGCACGATGCTGGCGCACCTCTCTCGCTTCTTCTACGTCCATAAGGAACTTAATGTTCAGATGTGGTGAAATCCGCAGCTTTCTCTATGTATCAAGGAAACGAAGCTTGTCTATAATAAGATTATAAAGAGAACAGATTTTATGGTTTGATGTTCTGGATAAACTAAAAAACTATTGAACCGATCTTAAAAATTCCTTCACTCAAGGTTGTTTTATTAGATTTTATCGATCGAATCGAGCGAATGTGGGGCGGTGGAATATAAAACGGCTGGACCAATTTCGATGAATATATAAGGAAATTTCTAGATTGGTCTAGCAGGTGATCCTGTGTTGAAGTTTCGTAAAGATCGGATCAATATAATTAGTGGTACCCGTGCAAAGCTGGGTCGGACCGCTAGTGTTAGAATGACGTAATAAAACTAAAAAGTCCCCAGAAAATACGTATATCCAAAACGAATAAAATTATTCATCAGGACAAAGGAGTCAACAACTTTTTCTTTAGCCAGTAACTTAATTAGCTTATTCATGCTCGATGATCCATGCAAACTTTTAAAGTTCTCTTGAGTAAAGGAACTTGAGTAGAGTAGACATATTTGAAGAGAATTTTGTTGAACTTGTCTTGGCAATTAAAGATTTCGCTTTGAATATTAAAGCCGATGTTTTAGTGTCTGAAATACGGAATAATGTGGGTTGTTTTCAACAGATATTTATTATTATATATTTGTTTATTTCGTCTTCTCCTATAGATGCGTCTCCTTAGTGGAGGTTGGCAGTCAGTTCGCCATATTTTGTATGTCCTACCGGTATAAAATTTCCGTTATATTTTTTCTCTATTGCCAGGACTTAGTTATAAAATTCTACAAAAAGCTCACATAGGTCGTTGGCGTTGTGCGAATCAAAAGGCCGGATACTGAGCTTTGATGAATTGTACCAATTGTTTTCCATCAAAGGGCGTTTGTATGATTGATGTGCTTACAGCCGGTCCTGAATGTTATTAGAATATTACGTAGCGGCCATCAATCTTATATTCAAGTGTTTTTCTGTGTCCTTTTCTACGGGATTTGAAAACTTTGCGTCTTCTATATATTTACTCCGACGGCTTCTAGACTATTAGACACATTTCCTGATATAGCAGGGATGCAAAATTTATATTATATTCATTTATATAGGCGCAATAGGCACAATCACTGCCACGTTTTGAATTTAATATGCTTTTTAAAGAGGCAATCAAATATCCCTGGCTTTTCCCGCTTATGGGCGGTCGGCACAGTATGACCAGTCAAAACCTATATAGTATGACTGTAGTCCATACTGTATAGGTTTTGACGGGCCGTCTGCCTGACGCCAACCCTTCTCGGGAATTATAAATATACAAATGTATATGATCTTGTATTATACTAAGGATACTTCTGAACATCATGACAGATTGAGAGGAGGAGAGCAGTGGTGGCCCAGTTGTTTAGGCTCCGACTTACGTTACTGTAGGTCACGGGGTTCGAAGCCAGACAGGCTCTTTACTGTGTAATTTATTTCATCATCACTGCTCCAAAAGCGATGAAGGAAAACATCGTGAGGAAACCGGTATGTCTTAGACACCAAATTCGAAGATATGTGATATACACCAACCCACACTTGGTCATCGTGGTTGGATTACGGCCCCTTCCCTATCTCGTAGAAGAGGCTTGTGTCCCTGCAGAGAGGAAACATTCTAAAAAAGCCTGATTTATTATAGTATTTGTTTTAAGTGTATATAATGTTTAAATTTATTTGCTTTAATAAAGAAACAGCATATACAGAAATAAGAGATAGAATAAAAATATGATACTATTAAATATATATACTATTAATAATGGACTTGTATTTTCTTTGAATTGTCCCACGAAGAACAAATTATATCGACGTTAATTGCTTGACTAACCAAACAAAATGTTAATATCAAGTTTTGACCTTTGAAGCACAAAACAAATTGAAACAATAATTGCCTGTAGGCAAAATATTATATTTTAACTGCACATAAGAGAAATGCGACAAAGCACCGACATAAAAATAAACTGTGGGGTTAATCGTTGGATACGCCAGAAATTACTTGCTTGGGACCCTTTTTTTACGCTATATTTTCCTTATAATATCTTCATAAGCTACGGCCTGGCTTGTGAAATATTGTGAGATTATTATATTATGTGTCCCGAAGCGAGGTCTTTGCGCGCAGCCATTTCTCACGCTATACTCTTGAATTTCAAATTATTTTCTATGACATACATAATAGAATACATCTACGCGAAAAATAAGTAAAGAGATTTTAAATCGTCGACGTACGGCTTGTCTCCTTTCTTGTTGAGATAACAAAAACAATTTGAATCTTCCTTTATAGTTCAGTTAAGGACTAAAGTTGTCGGCGTCAGTGTTTCCGTATGATAATCCATGAGTAATGAATACGCCAAATTAGTATGTTCCAGAGATTCCCAAACTATGGGTCGCGATCCACTAGTATGTCGCGAGCAAATATTGAGTAGACATTCTGGTTTGTGACTACAACTACCAATTTTCTAAGACAACCAATAGTTGAGTTCTAAGATGGGAAATTATTACTAGACGAGTCAGAGTTCAATCAACTTTGGGAACCACTGGTATATACCATGATTCTCTCACATCAGGTTTATTTCTATTATGTATATGAAGCAAGTCACAGTGTGACAAAGTTTTTATTCTTCTTTAACATACTTTTTCATATCTCAATTTAAAATTTATTACAAATAAAAATACTTTAGAATTTATTGATAAATCTATTGAAGAATATCTAACCTAAAACTTAATATTCAAATTATACAATACAGGGGTTATTTTAAACATGAAAAAATCTAAAATATTGAAACATAATAGGCACGTACACCAATTAACATACATGAAGATAACAGTTGTAAAGAATTGCATTGTGTGTTCGTGAAAAAATGTGTAATAAGATACTCAGGGCTTCGCGGAACAATGTCAGCCTATTGATGCGTTCGGGATCAGCGCCACGTTCCGACCGTATCGCGCCGTCGTCGCCAATTACAATTCACCAGCAACATTAGAGCACTTTTTTTTCACCGGACGTCGGACCGTCAATAATAGTCAGCGGTACATTCGGTACCGCGCGCGATTTTAGTTCTTTCACGGTAATAACAAAACCACTAGGCTTAACCGTAGTAGATCCTTCACAGTTAATTTACCTAAAAATTGAGAAGGTATATAACATTCTTTACATTACCCTTATATATAAAATTTATCAATCAATCAAGTCTGCGAAAAAATAAATATAACGTAATAAACCCGTCTCTTTCGTGACAATTTTACTGGCCTTATATTAAATCAGATCCTTTTCAGAAATGAACCCTCGGGTGTAGTGTCGTGAATGAATTGACTCGATATAAATCTTAAGCTGAAATTCCCTCCTCACTCACTCACCCTTCTTTTAATCGACTTTTGTATTTGCTTATATACCTATAAAACATCAATAAAGATAAAAAAAATATATAGTGAAATAATAATTGCGCTTGCTTGCACTATTTAATAATAAGTCATAGTTCTTAAATAAACCGGCCAAGTGCGAGTTGGAATTGGTTGCGCCCGAAGGGTTCCGTACCATTCTATAAAAACAGCAAAAAATCATATCTGTTGTATGGGAGCCCTCTTTAAATATTTCTTTTATTTTAATTTAATTATTAATTTTTAAAGTGAATATCAAAAGCGTCTACCTGTTGCTGTTATCAATATAAGGAAGCCCCCTTAAATATTTGTATTATTCTATTGTTAAAGCGGAAGTCTGTGAAAATTTCAACTGTCACAGTTCATGAGATACAGCCTGACCACAGACGGACAGACAGACAGCGGAGTCTTAGTTACAGGGTCCCGTTTACCCTTTGGGTACGGATCCCTAAAAAATAATATAAGTATAAATGAAATGAAATGATCGAAGGCAATTGCGTTCATTTAATTTCATTTGAGAATTGAAAAGTTTCGTAATTTAACAGCTACGTACCGTAATTGCTGGATTACAGTCACAGAAGTTAGACTTCGATGCTATCGAAAGATAATTTAAAATTAGTTTTAAAATTGCAAGAAATAATAAATTCCCTTTTTCTTTTTACTGCAATATTGTTTGTATAAAAAAACAAATTTATATTTCTATTGTAAACTTGTTTACTAACTAAGGCATAAATGTGAAACGAACGTTAAAACGAGTCGCAACGATAAAAAACACAGTGTTTAATACGGACAGAGAGTCCATAAAATTGTCGTAACGTCGCGAACATTATATCCTAATTTAGACCTCTATTAGAAGAGGGGTTAATGGCAACTGTCATCGCTTCGATGGCTTAATTAGTTTCATCTTACAGCCCTGCGCCGTTAGGTGACCTTTACTTATTGTCTACTTAAGATCACCTTTCTTCGACCCTAATGAACGGTACATAATTTTGTGACAATGTGAAATTCAAGACAATGTGAATGTGTCGTTGAGATGTGATCCTTAAAAAGACATGTTTTTAATTTATACTCTCAACAAGATTCACAAAAAACATTTGTTTATTGAATTACTGGGAAATTATCTTCAAAATATAATTAATGAACTTTCTAAATGTCCGGTGAATGTACAACGCATTCGCGCCTGTAACTTTTAACCTAAATTAACAACAACTTTTCGGAAAATCCAAACAATATCTAAACGGCAACTTTAGAAAACTTAATTTAAATCATAAATAAGTATATGGCGTTACTTCGATGTATATAATGTAGATACTAGTCGTAGGCATCGACTGAGCATCGTCATAAAATCAATCCCTTATCGGAAAATCCATTTATGTGTTCACAATGCGGTTCTCCGGATTGCTTCAAATCCTCTATAATTTTCGATCATTTTCATATTCCAGTAATTTCTTAGAATTTATATTTTCTTTATTACGCAGTATGCAAGCAACTGCGATGGTAGTTATAAGTTTCTTGGTAACTTCAACGACTTTAATCCCAATAGAGGGATACAACGCCTCAATTAACTTTTCACCAGAAACCCCTGGTTGATGTTACTTTATTAAGCATTCGACCTATTTAAACTAAATTAAGTTCGGTTACAAGCACAGCGAATTCCTCGAATAATATTTGTTTATTTAGGGTTTAGCGTGTTTTGAAACTTTACACTTTACATTTACTTATTTCGCTAGAATGAAGTTTTAGTTTTAGCTTTATGAAATCGTTCACTTCGAGGTATGGAAAAAGGTGGCAAACGAGGAAGCGGTTCACTCTGTGTTAAGAGACTACATCCGAACCAACCAGATGAATTGTAGATGTGTAACAAGCCGTTATGCAGGACTGAGGAAGGATACAGTTTAGGATTTAAAAAGGTGGGAAGGGATCTAAAGGGGAAACCATCTCCGTGGTATAATCACCTGATTATGTCTCCTTCATCTTAGTTGCCAGACGAAGAGCAAAAGCATTAAATATCTTTACTTCACGCCTTTTTTCTATGATGTCTCGGTAATTTTCCGGCCTATTCGTGCCCAGTGACTGTCACTGGTGTGGGCAGCAAATGAACCGCCTGTGAGGGAGACGCACCTAGCAGAGTTCCTTTTCCATGATATTTACTGCATAATTATAGATTACTCATTTTCAAATAAAGAACATTACTGTTACACCGTAACTGTATTGCTCTATACCAAACCTTTTATAAATGTAACATAATAAATCTCCGTCACCCTATTCACAAGTCGTCCACGTTCACCCCGGAGTCAATTGTTCTAAGACGCTTTCTATAACGCGACTTAATACTTCAAAACTTTGAGTAAAGTGTCTTCATTCATTACAACGTTTTGAGAAATCACAGGCGTCACTACGTAATAGGGACGTAGTAAAAATGGCATGGCGCCAGCTCTAATAAATTGCGACTTTGGAACGCACGGCATTGTGGAATTACGTTCCTCGCGAAAGGCACAATGGGGTAGATCTATCATGTGATGTTATAAGCAGAAGAATGGTTCAAGGGTATAGCTTTAAAATATACTGAAAGACTGTCATTGAAATATATATCTATTTGAAATCATTTTCGAAATATTTGTTATGTTTTTCAACAATCATGTCATTCGTAGATCGTTTCTATCTTTCCTCCACAAAAAATAAAACAAAAATGTACTAGAAATTGATTCCAAAAAAAATGTGAAAATATTTTTTAAGATTAACATGAATTGGAATTTGATAATTATTTGACTGTTTTATAGCGTTAAATATCTCCTTCGATCGTACCAGTTTTCCCCGAGGATATCGTTAATAATAAAAAGACCTGTATCACGAATTAGTTACTGAAGATTAATTTATTAGGTACTTATTGAGATAAAGTAACTTATATACTTAGTAAAATAACTTAATTATATGTAATAATCGTACATAATATAATAACTTAAAATACAAATACATAAGGAAGAAATGGTTATAAAAACATCAAAATATATAGCCATATGGCTATTTTATGATTCGGTAAACTCATCCAAAATAACAAATTACCAGAAAAGAGTCTATAACTAATAAACTAGCGCTTGAATACAATCCCAGCTGATGTTAAGTGGTGATGCGGTCGAAAGATGGTACGCACTAGTTTAGAAACAGCCTATTCACTCGTATCTTAAATGTGGGTACCTCATAATTGAATAAAGTAGAACATAACTTCCCTCCTACTATTTTATAGTATATATGTTTTTATTTTTTGTTTTAATTCTTTAATTTGAGCATTTACTTCGCTTCTATAGTCCCTACCTCGTTAACAAAAAATAAATACTCTTTTGGCCATTTACAATGTAAGTAGTTTTTACAATTGCCATAATATTTTCAATAAAAATTATTTTGTTTTATTTTATTAATCTAATTTTTAGTACAAATTTATTTTAGTAGAAGAGATATAAAAAAATCGAGCTCTCTTTCGAAGTAACAATTCGTTCGAAATTGTGAAGAAGCAAAGAGAGTTCCGTGACCGAAGGCTCGGATCCGACTGTAATTTGCCACGTTACTCCCCCCTTCCGTTGCCGCCACCGCTTCCGCTGTTACCCTACCTTAATCTGCTACGCGAGGGTAAAAAGAATTAACACTACGTTCAGTTTTACAATATTTTTATAATTACAAGTCCAAACATGGCGCTGCATCGTGTTTGTCTGTCATAGATGGAAAAAAACTACACACATTTATATCACAATCACCTATTTAATTTTTGAGATACTTATAGCAATCGATTTTTTTGGGGTGACCGGAGGCGGTGTCGGGGTAGCGATGCGACGACGTGTCCATGTTGCGTATAACAATAGATGTCGTAAAAATATAATTTATCGCGAGTGTTTATAAACAACGAACTAACCATAGTGTGATTAAAAATATTCACAGCGACATCTATTACAAGAAATGTGTAACATTGTAGTCCTAGTGCAGAATATTTGAAAGATCTGTGAACATAATAATAAGTTGAAACGAAGTCTGGCCAGGGTAGATTTGCAAAAGTTAATGGATGGGTGCTTTTTTCTTGATTTAAGAAAATAGTACAATAAATATAATATTGAGAAACATTAAGCAAATAGGCTTTTTCGCTTCGAAAAACAATATTTATTCGTTCCGTATGAAGCAGTAAAGAAGTCTTTATAAGAATTTAGTGTGGCGTGGCAGTCACATTCTAGAGCAAATTGAATTTCACACAAATAGAATAACGGGTTTCGGTCGTTGACAAAAATACACAACCTCAGTAGCGCGTTTTAAAACGATTTTCTAGTCATGTCTTTATTTAAATCATTATTTCATAAGAAATCTCAGGAATTTATGAACGATCACGGTCGTCGAGAACCTATGTGGGGATCAGAAGTGTCTCACTTATCAGACGAAGTGCAGAAGCATTTTTTTTTTTTTTT
>JWHW01038907.1:20888-34166 GCA_000931545.1 Papilio glaucus | reverse complement strand
GTGGAATGCCAATCATCAAGGTAGTGTGAATGGAAATAAGGTACGTTATGTTGTGTGTTATGCGATGACGAACTAACAAAACTATGGCAATGATCAGTAATATACTAAACAATTATGAAGCCACTATGACACGATTGTGTCAGCAGAATTGTGAGGCAGAAGCTTGCGTACAAGCTTGCACTTTCTAATATTAATATTTTTCTGAATATAACTTTACTTGATTTACTCATTTGACATATTCCTCAGGATTGGACTCTAAAGGTGAAATTCGTGCAGAAACGTGACGCCGGTATCTACGAATGCCAAGTCTCATCGCACCCACCAACCAGTATCTTCTTACGACTGGACGTTGTTGGTAAACAATTCTAATTGACCCTTGTTACCATACGAAATCAGTGCATGGATAGTTCAACTTACCTTTGCACTCGGCTATGTGTGTTTACCGCTTGTAGAGACAAGCTGCGTGTAAGTGACAAGAGGCTGATCGCCGTGTCATTCATTGTTGACATTCTTTTTTATCATTTGACATTCATGATATTGATCTTTAAATTATTAAGAAAGGTTATTGGCTATTTGACATCACGCTTCGACTCTAAGGAGCCAAGTTTAAACAAGAAGAACGTTAAGCGACAAGAATGCGCCCGGGCGAGGCATGCGCGTGGTGGGTTAATGAAGTGAATCCAACTTCCGCAAGGGGGCGCTGCACTTAATTATAAACTGTGTTTTGCAGTACAAACCAGCCGATGATATATAAGAGTCGGAGGGTATCTCTCGCGCTCGGCATTTAATTAACATAACATTTTCAATAACAATTATAGGTTGTCTTATCTAGACCAGGTAGTATAAATCAGTATTTGTTGTACAAATACTTAATCTGAATTCGTTTAAAATAAAAAGAGAGTGAAACGCAGGTCTACTGAAGCTAGCAGAATAGAAACGAATGTGTATTATGTGTACTATGCAGCTAGTTTTAACAAAACATGAGATTTCAGGTTATGCGTCCAGGTCTGAAATTTCCTGTTTAGTAATTGCGAATTTACCTCGATATTATGCTTACATAGCATAATATTTAGAGCTACATTTTCTTCTAAACGTTTCCAATACAAATGTATAACATTATAGATTCTGTAAGCTTTTACCAGAATACTGCTAAAAGCGGTTCCCACTCTTGAAAGCGTTTAACTTTATCACAAGAGATAAGCTTAAGCGAAACTCGATGTCTGAAATCGAACTATTTGTAAAATATTTTAGAGTAAAATTTTCAGTTCGAATAGCATTTCAAATATACAAGCTCCGCGGTTTCATCCGCTGTACAATTTAATTCAACAGACACTTCCAACCTAAGCTGGACCCTATTTAATATGGCTGATCATATAGGTTTGAGGTCATCGCACACTGGATTTTATTATTTCTCTATACAAACTTTCATTTACTACTTTAGACCTTTAAGGCATGAATTTAGAACTTTATTAGTTGGATGTAAATTTACTTAGTCTGTGGTGAGTCAATAAGTAACAAAATATACGAAAACATTAATCATATTTGTCTTCATTTACAAAGAGGATAAACAAAAACCCTACCTTTTTTTCCTTTCCCGACTTATCCCAAGGAACTTGAGTTTATTAGAAAAAATATTATACCGTGAAAACATCTGTTGCCCGGGTAATACATCAACGTAGCGCATTCACCACTTTCACTTGACGGCCTAAGGGCGGTAGCACACGACTTGTAGCGATGCAGTTGCGATACAGTCGCAAAATGGACGCGAAACAGAAGCTACAGCTTGTTCCAAATCAAGTTGTAAAGTTTGTAAACAAACAAACGTCACTAACCGCACATGGCGGCCATTAAAAGTGATTAAAATTTCATCGGTAATTTTGTAGAAATTTAGTAAAATTTAGTAGCTAAAACTATGAAGGTCTTATGAGAAAAAGTTGGTTGCCGAAAATATATTGTAATTTACAATTTTCGGCTTAAAAGGTTGGGTGTACTCTTTGTTTAGAAACTTTTTGATGTGGAACAAGCTATACTCTGTCGCCCAACGCCCAAAAGTAGCAGTACTGCCGGGCGCTCGCAAAAATAGCGTCTGCAACGCTATAAAGAGTCACCGTGGATAACCTGCCTAAAATAAATCTTCATTCGCAGAGGCGCGTGCCCAAATATCCGGCCCCACGGAGAAATACCTCAAGCCGGGGTCCACTCTACGCCTGCAATGTTCCGTCGTACAGACGACGGAAGCTCCTGCTTTTGTATTTTGGTAAGTGGAATTTACTAATTCTTTGTATTTTATAACGTAAGTGCTGTGGTAACCTTCCAATGATCTTCAAACATGTCCATGACAACTATTGACTGATAATGACTATTGTCATCAGCAGCAGAAGCTGGTTTGGACTCTCAAGAAGACAAGAGGAGTACTATGAAATCACAGAAGACAGGCGTAAAGATGGAATACCTATTCTGCCTTTCGTTTGCTTCTCCTGTCTTGCTAAGATGTCCGCGTCGTCCACAAATCCCATTCTCTCTTTCTCTTCTGCTTGACCTTACCTACTCCCCTCCTCTATAGTCTAAAAAAAGATAGTTGATAGGTAGTGGAGATCACTTGCTATCAGGTGAACTTCTTGCCACCTTCTACTGTAAACAAGTAACTGACAGTACCAGACAAGCTCTCTCTCCACTTAAATCATGTGTTTCTGTCGAACCAGGTATCACAACAGTAGAATGATCAACTATGACCTGGAGCGCGGCATCAACGTCACCACCGACCCCGCGCAGCGCCTCTCCGACCTGCTGATCCCGGCTGCTAGCGTCTCCCACGCGGGGAATTACACTTGCGTACCCAACAACGCGGTGCCCGCCAGTATATACGTCCACATTTTTAATGGTAAGAGCTTTAATATAATAATTTCATAAACAGCTCTTATTTAATAATAAATAAATAGTACTTGAGATCACCGTACAAGTCCGAACCTTGCAATTTAATAGATGAATTAAACTTGTCTTCTAAAATATATTTTTCGCAAACGCTCGGCGACACAATCCACTTTTCCTGATGAAACTGTGAAAACGTGCGGCAGAGCGAATTGCGAGCATTTTCATATTTATGAGATACCAATAGCCGGCAGCTTTTTTCTCGCTAAGACGAAAATGAACTCGGTCAAATGTAATAAAACTGTGTCTCCTATAAGACAATATTATCTTTTACGGTAAGCAATATTTATTACAAAAAAAATGACAATACTTTCACCGAATCGACGCGTATTTTTTTTAAATATATCGATTTCCTAATATTGACTTCGGTAGAGTTTATTCCTGAGAAACTGTTTATCATTTTATAAATTGTGTTTTTTTCTTTGCATATTTAGCAATGGACTTACATTTTTAACTAAACTCTATGAAAATCCAGTACACATTTGTCTCAAATCCCTGCAACTCTATCACAATATTACAGCAAAATAAAGTTAAAGGATTCTAAAGGTTATGTAATTACAGTTTACCCATTGACAACAAATTCTTACCGAATTCCCTGTCCCTGAAAAGTATGAATATTTGAGATCTGATACAGACAGACAGACATAATCTAGGGCAGATTATATGCTCATTTTTTACATTGAAAAAAAAATCGATTGCGCCCATAACCCAGAAGGGTAGGCAGGGATATGGATTTCCATTTGGCGTGATCCTGGTACATGTCTCGCTTCTTCTACATCCATACATCTACGCATATAAGGTCGTCCGTAACGGGTATTATCGACCTTCTTTCTTACTTCATACAAATAAAACACAATAAACAAGTAAGTCAATCCAATAGATAGATATATCATATTTTTTCTTTCCAGGTGAGAATCCAGCCGCTATGCAATCGTCATCACCTTGTCCCATAATCTGTTGCAATGCTCATGGCGTCGTGTACATTTTACTAACGGCCCATCTCATTATCCGGTGACAAACAAACTGAATGTTTGATCTAATGTGTATGTATTCATTTGTCTAGTTGCCGTAAACTTACGTATGAGGTGAAACTGAATAAAGTGTATATATCAATAGGACGTGTTGAAAATAATTTAATACCAACACAAATTGCCACAACACTAAATACTATGTTGATCCGATCGCTCAAACTTCAAACGAATGTTGATCCGATTATTATCAAACGAATATCCGATAGGCCGATCTGAAGATTTTCTGAAAATATCATCGAAATCGCTTCGGAGTTTATGGAGAACATGTACAGACACATCGACTACTATATATAGGAGATAGACTAATAATCCGCGCCGGCTTCGCACGGATAGCAGTAATTATTATTTTATATTGTTCCGATCGCTACCAAAATTCACAAGACCATCCAAGCCAATATGAACATTTCCTGAAAATTTTATCGAAATCGCTCCAGCCGTTTCGAAGTCTAGGCAACATACATACATACACGCATCGCCTTTATATATATAGATGATCTCCATCGTCATCAGCCAACTGAAATGAAGGTCTGGTTCTTTGTCGCCCTCATCCAACGGACGTCTGTTCAAAATTGGTTTGGAAGTATAGTCCGATCGAACTCCTGGTCTGTCTTCTTAAAGGTCTTCCTGAACGTGGCTGCGATTCTGGAAATTTTTAGCTTATTATATGTACAGATTACCTACTTGTTTGTGATAAAAAAACAACGCGTCAATGTATTTAAATAAATTGCTATATTACTTAAGGCCCTTATTCAGGTTAACCTCGTACTAAGTTTAATTGATTATTTTTTAAATATTCACTTATCTATCAATGAATCTGAAGATAAATTTAAATGAATAAGAACATATAATTGTTAGAATATTTAAATGTAAAAATAAATATGATCTTTATGTGAATAATAGATTAGATAATAATTGTATTATAGCGATCTGTAGTTACGATTTTTCACTAACCACAAGAACCATCATTCAATATACGACCACAAATTTTTGCTCAAAGAGTCACCGTCAGATTGTAAACATCGTCAGTTTATAATCTCACTCGCCATATTATTACACGAAGACGGTACATTATAAGTTGAATGAATTATTGACAATATATCATGTCACACGTAACAAACTTATATTTTGCTTTGATGATTTATTTTTAAGATATAATTTTTATATATCATTATCATGTTAACTGTCATGTTTAACCTGACCTGTAGTTATCTTCCAATATAACTTAACTATAACTAACTTCAACGTTTTGAGTATTTGACTTCGACACTGTATGAATTGTCAAAAATTTAAAATTAACATTTAAAAATGTCAATGATTTGATCAGTTAACAATTTGCCGTCAGTTTACAATACGCGCAGTAAGATTATAAACTGATGTAGTTCGAGTTCGGTCAGTGACATATACAAAACATTGCAATAATAATAAACTAGATAAACGTAAGTTTGATTTGCATAGGATCGATCACACGTCGAATGCCTCTTTAATTTAGTCTCCCTATAAAGATATCCACTCCATTGGATGACATCAATGGATTTAAAAACGTTTGACTATCGCGTTATAGTAGACGCTGTTACTTATATATTTTTTTATAAGAATGCCATCTATTGGTTTAAATGCACCCACGAAAATTGTTTCAGATTTTTTTTTAGTAACGAAAACGTTTTGACCATTTTTTTGTCAAAATCAAGGATTAAATGACAGTTATATTATGTAGGATTACTTATTACAGCGCCACCTACCAAGTTTTTTGTAGGTGTTTGTGTTTAAATAGGTTTTTGTATAATTTAGTTCAAGTAACAAAAATGTCAGACCTACTCGCCCTATATTTGTATATTTATTAAACGTAAAAACGTATATCAAATAAACCAGTATACAGTCAGATAATACTTTGCATTATTTAATCTGGCGTTTTTATGATATTTTTTTGAATACACATTAATACATTTCTTAGGTTAAATTTCTAGCTCATGGAAACTTCAAACACTTTTGTGTTTCTTTTATAAATACATTATTTTTATTAAATGCACGTTTACAGTAGAAAGAGTAGCAAAAAATCATTACATCGGAATCAGCTCCTAACGCGTTTGACCGTTGTGACCTAAAAAATAAGTGACAGGCGAATAGGCGATTTTTGTATTGGTCATAATTACGCTAGAGGTTATTAAGTATTACCATTTTTTTTTTATATATTTATGTTTCATTTATTAATGTAAGTTTATTTATCAATGTGTCCTTTATAAAAGGTATTTTATATTTAAATCACAGTTGTTTAACTTACATTATATAAATAGAAATTAACAGATAATCTTATGCCTTAATGTCTTACATTTTTAAATGAATTGTGTATTTGTATCCTTTTAATTCCTTATATATTCTTATGTAAATATAGTATAAATATTTGTGATATATAATAAGGTCATAAAAATTGTTATTAATTGTAAATAAATTAAAAATTAAGACAATCATTATTATGATTATAAATAATTGTTCATTTAACGTGTTATTTTATTTCTGGATACCTATTTTTACAAGTATTTTATGTGTAAGAGTACTAAAAGATCCGTTCATACAAGACGACATTTTTTTTAGATGTGGCAGTGGCAAACGAAAAGCGGGATTATCGATGTCAAGTGACCCATAGACATCTGAAACAAGCTAATGCATTGAAATACTCTAGCCTGTAAATTTTAAGCGGGGTTTTTACTGTATAAATATGTTCGGAACAATTGAAATGGTTCGAGTGAACTCGTAAAAATAGAACTCGGTTCAATTCCACTACGATCGGATGCAGGCATCCGAGTGTGATCACACGCTAGAGTAGCATCCGATCAAAGTGCACACAGTCCGAGCATAACTTACAGTGAAAAACCACGGAGGTTCCGTGGCCGATATGTCGCCTCGAGCCCGGTGTAGCTGTAAATGCGTCTTCTAGGCAAATAGTGACCAGACAGTCACAAAAAGGCAAAATAAAGATACAAGTGAAAATAAATAAATATGCGCTCACGCCCGTAACCTAGGGGGGTAGGCAGAGATCATGGATTTCTATTTGGCGCGACCCTGGCACACCGATTCGCTTCTTTTACATTCAAACATCTGTGCATACATACTCTTCGGTTATGGGTTCTCATTATATCGGCCTTTTTTAGTAGTTTTTTCTCCTAGGGCGTCCGTTATCAACACTTTTACAACATAAATTTTTCTCGTTATTCTCTCTTCAGTAATCCTTTCAACATGCCCGAACTACTGCAGCATACCTTTCACTATTTTAGTTACACCGAAGCATACCTTTCTCATAAAACCTGAAACTTCGCCATATTTTTAATTACATATGCACTAATTTATTTCTATGTTCAAATACTATGTATTGAAGATCTCGTGCAAATAAATCAAACCATTGCTCTTTATAATATTAAGTTCTAAGAATAATATATAATTATAACAAAATTAACGGCTTAAATAATTTTTGAATACAAACCAGAAATTGTCAAGGGCAACAACAATGTGAGATAATGTGACCCGTTAACTTAAACTTATTCAGTAAATGTTAAATGGCGAGGGAGATAGAGTTAAAGCCCTTAATCTATTATTAAGTAGATGTGAAAGAGATGGGGCCGCGGTAAAGCCTTTTGTTATGTAAGCCCGGGGATTATTGTTGCGAGTTTCTACCGGAAACATTCATTATTACTATAACGGATACGACTTTTGGGTAGTTACAATTTATACTTGCAAAACGAATGTATCTAATGTAACGAAAAGGTTCCCGTTCATATATGAATGGCATGACATAGATTATATTTTTAGATTTAGAAAATGGTTTCACAAAACCAGATAACACTCCATTACTCCGACATCCAGAAATTAAAGACTTTCTACAACATCTCATGCAGACATAATTGGATGCGATTATATACGACATGATGGGACCTATATTTATCGCGCATTTCGCCGCAACGTAAGCCATTGATTCGTACAGCGACTACTTGACAATTACGCGTCGCGTCGCAACGAGTCGCATCGCGTGGCATAACCGGAGTATGCACTGCCGAAAACATTTACATAAAACTTGTTGTGATTTTTTTTAGAGAGAAAGTGAGAAACAACATCTTGAAATTTTGCAGATATTTCAACAATTACGTAGCATGCCTACGCTAGGAAAGGATGTTTCTGAATTAATCCCTTTAAAGGTATAAATTCGTAGGCGACTTTATGAAAGTTCTTATGGAGAATTAATAATAATCTAATGTAAGTTGACCTTAGAACTCTATGATCTTTGATATGAAATAAGGTTCAGCTTAGACTGGACAATTTTTGTTCCGGGTATAACTCATCCATGCAACTAACACAAAATTAATATAGCTAAAAAGGTGAACATGAATCAATTCTAAGGCGGAACGAAGTTTGTCGGGTCAACTACTTTCATTATAAAATAAATCCCAGAACCCAATCTGTAATACCACCGACACACACACACACCGGGTTCGATTATAAATCTAAGCCATCCCTCAGGGGCCTAATACGTAAAATTCCATCAAATTCGATCCAGTCTTTTTTTGAATTAAATGACGCACCATTAAGAAATCTTTGACATTCCTGTGTGTATGTGTGTTTGGGCGATTGTCATTGTAAAATTGTAATTCCATTGCAAGACAAATTTAATAACCTAAATATGATATTAGGGATCCTAATAAAAGTATTCATATTGACAATAACAAAAACAAGTGGATGTGCAGATTTCAATGAAATTTATATTCACTAAACGAAGCACATTCCAAAGATGCTGTCCCGAATACAAGCCCATCGTTATGTAAATGTGCATTTCAAATAAATGAATAAATATGGCCGAGTCGAGAATTTCAATAAAAATTCCGCAAAAGAATTTTTTACAGTCTGCTGCGTCCTGCTTTTTAATATTTCAGTGGCGCTTGGATGTTCCTTTTTTCAATTAGGCCTTTGACATTTATAAGTTAGGATGGCTACAATACTTCGTCGTATTTCAATAGCAAAAAAATCTAGCTACTTTAAACTAAGTTTAGCTTAGACTAGAATAGCGGCTTACTTTTTTAGTTCCTGGGAAGATCATTAAAAAAAATAACTGGAAAGCACTGTAGTAATTTTTACAGATTAAAATTGAAGTTTTCTATATCTATCTTACTTAGTAAGCAACTTAAATTCTAAGTAACTTACTCGTATATAAATTTTATTACGTCATAATTATTGAAGATATAAAAAATCAACGCACTATTTAAAAATGGTATAAATAAATCAACTAAAAAGCCGTATCTCTAAGAAATCCAAACCAATTGAAGCTGTAAAGTTGTATACAAATACACCGAAATCTAATTTATTTGATTTCCAGGTTTACGTTCACTTTCAAAGCGTTTCTCATTATTTAAAATGAATCCTTGGATTGTATTGAAAAGGAATCGAATGAGGATTATTAAGACTTGAAATAGATGCGAACGGTTTTGAAAGTTCAAAGGATTTCTACTAAAAATAAATCATCCTATATATATCCTGTTTGTATCAGTATAAATATCCTATTTATACTGATACAAACAGTTGTCTGCGGCTTCGTCTGCATCAACTAATTACTGATACTCATTTATATTAGTTATTAAAATATGAATTTAATTAATTAATAGTTTCAGCAATGACTATGAATGTAAATTATATCACACTAGTGATCCGCCCCGGCTTCGCCCGGGTAGACGTTTATACATACACGCATTGCCTGTAAAAAAAATAATGTATCCAACGGGATACGTACATTTTTCGAGATAAAAAAATCCGAACTATAATCTAAGCTGTTCCTCCGTCCTATTCAATTTCTGTTAACTTTGACATGTATGAATTTTGCTGTCACTGTCTTTGCAACACTTTTGACCGGTGATTTTGTATGACTCATATCTATGGTATAAATAAAGTGTTCTTTGTATTTAAATCTACGCGTCTTAAGTGTGGGTGCGTCTTTTATTTTTATTTTAGTTTGAATAGATGTTAAACAGTATTTTGAATTCAAATTATGCCGGTTTGAGGATATTTATTATTATTATATAACTAAATTGTTTTAGATTGCTACTGTTTATAGACAATTAGTCTAACAAAAGGCACGAGTAACATGGATTACGAACGACGGGCTTAAACCAACGTGTTTTAGATTCTAAATCCCGACTTTGTTGGTTTAGTTTCGATACTATCAGCATGTAGTCTTCACTACAAACGATTTATTTTTGTTCAGTTTTAAATTCATCGTATTCGGAGAAAGTAGTGGCTGTATACGTGCTCCAATTTCACCGGATTAAGACACAAAAGAACGCAGCCATTGTCACACTTTGGAAATAAAAGAGTGCGAGAAAACACTCCGGCTCTCTATTTTCATCTTTATTTGTACGCGTTCCGTTTTTCGTGGATATACTTATTTTTATAAATCAAATAGATTTCGTAGTGATTAATAAAGCAGGTCAAATTAAATTGTCTTCTTTCAAAACCCGATAAGAATTTCGTATACATTTTTAAGAGCAACCTTATTTTAGGGTAAGTTAAAGTACCTAGCAGGCTTGTCTGATATTTTGTTTGTTTGAAAATTAGTACAATAGAATCCTAGAACCAATCAGTGTTGTAAACAACACTTATTGTTTGTAAGATTAGGCTTCAACATTCGCTTTATAAATATACAAACTGGTATTCTTAGAACTAATAGTTGATGGCGACTTTATAAAAGATGATGCAGTATAGGCTCTCCCATAAGATGGACCGAGGGATGGAATGAGGTCGTGGTATTTCACCGGTCGAGCCGACCCATTCGTGCAACAGATGTTGTTGCGAGCTCTACCACTGTTACTGCAGGCTTATTAAAAAGGGCGATATAAGGAGCACCCATAACCGACGAGCATGTATGCGTAGATGTATGAATGTAGAAGAGGTGTGCCAGTATCGCGCCAAATGGAAATCAATGATCTCTGCCTACCCCTCTGGGTTACGGGCGTGACCGTGTATTTATTTATAATATTTATACTGTGCTATTGTTTTTGTTTAGGCAAAGGTTTGTTATATAACTACACGCTTGGTTTTCATGCACATGCCTTGTTTCGTATAAAAGAGTAAAGTACTTAACCGTTGAAACGTGGCGTTTCTTACAGCTCAAGTTGAGACAACAAAAAGGGTTTGTCATGTAGGTCAGTGGGCAACTCACAAAGGTTGTTAAATGAAGTACCATTCAAAAAATGTATTGTTCAATTCAGTCATCTCAATCTCATTTATTATGATATATAAATAAATACGCACTCGCCTGTAACCTAGAGGAATTGGTAGAGAATGCGCAATTCTAATTCTCGTGGTCCTGGCAACCCCCTCGCTTTCTCCATAGCCACACATCTAAGCATACATGCTTTTTTTTGTGACTGACTAGTCATTGTTAGCCTAGAGGAGGCTTTTCACCGGGTTTGAGGAGGGAGAGCGCAGGAGGCCCCTAGCCTAACCCTCTTTGCAGTAACTAAGCTCGAGGGCTCCCTCGGGAGCCTCGGCTCGGGCCGTTACTTTGGGGTTATAACCGGATTGGTCATAAATGCTTTTTGGGTACAGGTTTTTATATAGAATAAGGGGACTAGCGGTTAACCTTTAGTGACTTCAATTTAGTCTCTCTACCTAGTTAATAAAAGACCCCACTATCTCTGCCAACTGCTTTATGTGGCATATACATTTAAATGGTTATTTTATATTTGACAATATCAAATAATGTTTTACAGTTATTAGTTTCCTCTTCTTCATTTAAGTAGATAATGGAGACCAGAAGTCTGAGGCACCCTTCTTCCCGATAGACTGATGACCAAGTGAGAACGTCAGGAAGTTGCTGCTCGGAGAACATCATACTGTGGAAGGCATTGGAGAATGTCTAGTCTGGCAGTGAACTGATACAAGCTGATAATTATCTTTATACTGGAGAGGAAACTTCGAGATTATTTTTTAAATATTACGTGCAGGTTTGTGCGATTTGTCATGGTTAAAGTTTACACAAAGGAGACGCGGAGAATGCTCGAATTTATTAGAAGTATTTAAAAACACTAAATTAAAGAATGATGGTCGAATTTAAACCACTAAGCGATCACTATTCCTTTTGAATACTTACTTACTTGCTCCGCTGGCGCAGCGACCCAAAGTGGGTCTTGGCCTCCGACACATGAGAGCGCCATCGCCGCCTGTCTCGCACCATCTCCTTCCAGTTAATTTATTCCTTTTGTCAGAATTATCAACTTTAAGATGCAAGTAATATTTCATCAAAATATTTTTGGTATAAACTAATAAATAAAAAAAAAACACAACATTTATCAACAAACATGCTTCCATAGAGAAGAGTTAGATTTTCCTTGTTAGTATTTTATCTTTACGTTTCTATAACAGAGCAGTACAAGACAATCAATCAAAGGAAAGCTCGAGCTGTTATTGAATCATCCGAGGTTGATCGACACCTGCCGTATAAAGGTGCTGATATCGCCACGTGTTGTATATTGAAATGATGTATTGTGGTGTGAGTATATCACTTTGACGTATATCCTATTTGGATTCGAATATCCTTATTGTAAATTCTAAGAAATATGTTAGGAATGAAATTAATTTCAAAAGTGGTAAGGCTAACATAGCATCTGTTCCACGAGTGGGCTGGCCCGACCGGTGAAATACCACGACCTCACAGAAGACAGGTATGAAGTAGATGTATTATGAGCGTCATCTGATGAGTGAGGTGCCAGCGGTCCAGGTTTAGTCCTCCTCCTCAAAAAGAGGACGATGAGAGGATATAAAAGAGGATTGGAAGGGAGGGGATGAATAGGAAAAGGAAATATTCTTTCTTCTGTACATTTAGTAGGCAACACATCTAAATATCAAACTCAAAGTAACTCATTTGCTTGTTGCGAATGTCTATGGGTAGCGCTCAATTAACATCAGGTGATCCTCTTGCTCGTTTGCCACTTTCTTCTATTTTTTTTTACGGAAGAAATTTGCGAACGAGCATGCGGTTGCCAACCTTTAATGGAAAGAAAAAGGCATAAACAGGAAAACGTTACGCACGAATTTGTTTCTTATTTTCGACACTAGAAATTTTTATGAGTCCGTGCATAATAACTTTGAAAAGGTAACGCACCATGGCAATAGATATGGTCAATGTTAGTTTTTAATACCTCGGAAATAGTTTTATCTACAGGGTAAGAGTACCTCTTGTCATATTCTATACCCTTCATTATGTGTGTGCTTTCATGGTGATTGGTTGAGTCGTAGTTGAGTCGATTGATTGAAATCGAACTTTATTATATATTATATTCAGTTC
>JWHW01038907.1:10547-20861 GCA_000931545.1 Papilio glaucus | reverse complement strand
TCTGCAATAAAAATGCAATATGGACTAGGTCACCGACTACCAACAGCTTGTTCGATTTAAATAATGACCACCCTAAACCATCCATGCAAGTATACGATATAAATAAAGATATATACAATTTCATGAAGTATATAATTCGAATCTCAAATTGACGAAAAACGGGTCATTAATCTTTAGTGTAGGCAGATACATCACAACAAACCAAGATTGATGACGTAGTGCGGTGACAATCTTACTACAGGAAGAAAAAAATGGGTCAAAGATATAACATTTTAAGAGATAACTAAGTTGAGAGGGAAGGTCGTTGCAGGTGTATTTTATTTTTATATGGTGACAGTTTTATTGTCTTTAAGGGTCTTAAGATACGAGTATCTAGGTTAGAAGCTTTATGATAATAATGACAAATAATGTTTTACTTTAATTCTTAAATAGTGTAGAATCTTTTGGACTACGTTAGATATTTTATTTTTATTATGTAGTATTATAAGAGAAGTTAACAATTAAAACGATAAAATCGATCGGGGAAAGTCGCTGTTGTTATTATTATTTCTACTATCTTCTATATAAAAGTCAATGTGTGTATTCCCTATAGACTCCGAAACAGCTGGACCGTTTGTTTCAAATAAACTCAAAAACTACTCAACAGATTTGAAATATTCTTGCACCAATAAAAATCTGTTCTGTCAGCGACTAACAAAAGTAATTTTTTTGTTTATCTATCATGTGGTTCGAAAATGTTGAAAGGATGAATGAAGAGAGAGTAACGAAATAAATGTATATTGCAAAAGTGAGTGGAAGTGCTTCCAGGGGACGTCCAAGGTGAACTTATATCGATCAGATTATTGACATACTAAAGAAGGGCGATATAAGGAGTGACCGTAACCGACCAGCATATATGCATGTAAAAGAAGAGAGAGAGAGATGTGCCATTATCGTACCAAAAGGAATCCATGATTTCTGCCCACCCCACTGGGTAGTATGTAGTTATAATAGATATAATAATTATATCATTTTATTAACCGTTACACGTCCACTATTACTGGACTTATCTTATTTCCTCAAAAAGTAATGAAGATAATTAAGATGGTGTAACAAATAAACTTGGCATTGCGGTGATCCACTTGGTTCATTTGTCAGAGTATTTTTTGTTCGTAGCACTTATCAGTTCTACAAGCAAAACGGCACGAACGTACGTGACGTTAACCACCACAGGACTTTAAGGGTTAAATGCGAAAAACGAACAAATGAACGAGAAAGGATTGATAAGAACCGACTTGAAGAAACAGGTTTCATTAAAAAGTATTATCCCGAAGGAAATATATTGCAAAGTATAATATCACTTATCGTTGGACTTCACGAATGTTCGTTTAACTGTAGAATCGAAGTAACAAGCAATCCGTTAGAGAACTGCAACGAACATCTGCCAATAAAACTGAAGATAGAAAGCGGGTGGAACAACTGTTCAAGAGACTTGAATTGCGGGATCGACGTAGCCTCAGTGTTAGCATTTACATAAATCTTTTGTCTTTCGTCTTTATTGAAACACTTTTGTGTATCAATTTCTCCAATGTTCAGATTGATACTATCACTGTAGATGAAAGATGTGATGAGATGTGTTTTGTTTTCGGGCGTGTTGAAGGGATCAATGAAGAAAGAGTAAAAGTAATTGAGTGGCAATGTCAATATGTTGGTAGACGAACTTATATAGATCAGATTGGTGACACACTAAAGAAAGGATATCTTAAGAGTATCCAAAACCGACAAGTATATATTCTTAGATGTATGTTTTTAGAAGATTCACGAGAGGTATGGCAGGATAGTTCCGAATAAAAGTCCGTTATTTCAGCCTATTCCTGTAAAAGACGCAATAATTTACTTGCAACAAGTAATTTTATGGTCTATTATTACAAATTGATGGAATTTTCCGTCTGTCAGCCACCGAGCTATAACCGAATTTAATAAAATAAATAAATATGCGGTCACGCCCGTAACCCAGAGGGGTAGGCAGAGATCATGGATTTCCATTTAGCGCGATCCTGGCACACCTCTCTTGGTTCTTCTACATTCATACATCTACGCATACATGCTCGTCGGTTATGGGTGCTCCTTATATCGCCCTTTTTTAATAAGTCACTAATTTTATCGATATAAACTCTCCTAGGACGTCCCCTGCCAACACTACCACTCACTTTTGCAACATAAATTTGTTTCGTTATTCTCTCCGAATTGATTATATGTAATTTAATTAAACGTTGAACTTTAGTTTATTATTCGCGCTGTCATTCAATGTCATCGCCATTTCTTTGTTCCCATTGCTGCTATGATTCGGTTTTATACGTGTCGGCATTTTTATTGAATAAACTTAAAAAATTAATCTTGCAAGCGTTTTCGAAATGAACCATTCTAATTTTGTTCGGCTCCATGTTGGCTTCGAACAATGAATCTCATTTCGACAAAAGAACTTTCTTTAACTTTAACTCTTATTAAATTCATTTTAATATTTGTAATCATTATAAACTAGAAATGTAAAAAATCTAAATAACATTTTATTAGCCCGACTGTCAGGAAGATTACTTTTTTCGCGGGTCCATACATATATGTCTCTTTACCCGGTTTGTCATAGAGGTAAAGAACGTCCAGGTTTATTGGTTTTTTAAATAAACTTATACTTGTTTTGTCTATATTCTTTTTTTTTATAAGAGAAGGGGGCTACCGAGCGGCGAGAACACTGAGGTGATCAACGTCGCCCATGGACACCGGCAACAACAACCTTTTCATAATCTGGCGTTATTTCTTGTACTATTTTTTTCTATTTTCTTTATCGTAGGTAATAAAAATTAACTCGAATAATACAATTTCTTAGAACTTATTGTTCGTGGTTTCCGTGCTTCAGTTATCGTTGAGGAGTTGTTAACAATGCCACAATGGAAATTTTCACCTAAAAGTAGATTCAGATGTACCTCGTTAGTGTAAGAAAGCCTTTGAGTGTACCATTCAATTTCAATTTTGATATTTTATTGTTGCTTATTATAATGAATCAATGTTATTCTTTTATAATGAATAAACTGGTACTTGACCACAATCCCATTTGAATGCTGTTTATCATTATGAAAAATCCCAACTCCTTTCCATACCTCCCTTTTACCCAACTGTATGTATGTTCGTTCCATTGTGATCTTTTTTTTTTTTATGGTAGCAGGTGGCAAACGAGCAAGCGGATCACCAAATATCTAGTGAACTCTACCCATGGACACCGCAACAAGCAATAAGGATATTTCCCTATCCCCGTTAACCTCCTCCCCGTCCCTTCCCGTTCCCAACCTATTCTTATGAGGAAAGGGTGGGAAGGGGAAGAGGACTCAAATTAGGCCTCCGGCACCTCACTCATCAGACGAAACGCAGAGTACTTCTACTTACGCCTGTTTTCTGTGAGGTGAGTTGATCTCCTGTAGCTTAAACCCCGATTAGGCCGGCTAGACTGATGAAATATCACGACCTCACAGAAGACAAGATGCCAGAACGAGATGCCAGAGGCCTGATTAAGGTCTCCTTCCACTTCTTTTATTCTTAAGAAAAAGATGAGAAGAAAAAGATTTTGAGGGTAGAGGGCATGGATAGGAAAAGGAAATATCCTCTTTTCTGTTTATCCTATCCTCTGTCTATTCAGTGTAGCAGGCAACGCATCTGCGACCCATTACCTTGTTGTAGATGCGTAAAGGTAGCGGTCACTTCATATCAAATAACAATAACAAAAAACAATATAACAACAACAACAACAAACAATACTACAATAACAACAACAAGGAAGACATTTTCATGCTAAAAATACGTAATTACCACGAGATACATAAATAACTTCACAAGTTACTTTCCACCTTTTTACCCGATCCTTGATATCGGAGTTCTTATTTAAATCAAAGTGTCTGGAGTGTTAGCACGTTTAACTGGTAAAGTTTCTGAGCAAGTTACATAAATCTCAGACGCCGCGGAAATCTGGGACGTGATGATTCATTGCTTCAATTACCGTTAACTGTCTTGACATTACCGAAATCGATTTAAAATTTCATAAGCCGGTGATTTAATTAAAAAATATATATGAATAATGAACTAAAATAGCAAAGCGTTTAGTTGATACAGACTACAGCTAGCCCTGAAGAAACTTAAGAATCAAAAGAAGATGGAGACTAGTTTTTATGGCTGTGACTGGTAAGTAGGAAATATGAGAGAGACGAGAAGAAATGATAAAAAATGATGGAGAAAGTAATTCATCACCATCATCAACCTGACGACCACTGTTGGTATTTAGACGACCAACTTGGTCCTAACAAGCAACTTTTTTATGGAAGAAGGTGTCAAACGAACAAGCAGTTCACGTGAAGTGACTGCTACCTACGGGCATCCGCAAACAAATGAGTTGCAGATGTTGGTAGGCAGGAAAAAAATCCTTGTCCTATCCATCCGTTCCTTCTTCCAATACGAAGAGTATCCCTTTCCATCCTATTCTTTGTAGGAAACTATAAGAATGAGAAGAGGACTGACTTCGAGCCTTCGGCATCACACTCACCAGATGAAACAAAGTATTAAATACTACTTCAAGCCTGTCGTCTGTAAGGTCGTGGTATTTCACCAGTCGAGCTAGTACATTCCTGCAACAGATGTTGTTGCGGGCTCTACCACTGTTAAACTATGACTTCTGTAGTCTTGAGATGTAAATTAAAAGTCAAACTAAGAACCCTGTTCCACTATCCCTATCCTTAAAGCTAGTAAAGCTCAGAATTAAATCCCAAATAGTTAACACTACCTCGTAACGGCGAAACAATAACGCTATCGGCATGGGGTACATAAATTACAGGAAGCCGAAAATTTCCTCCGAAACCTCACTGCCGGTTTGAATTAAGCCTACTATAAATCACCACAATAGATTGGCTTTAAATTAATACGTCCGACCAATCTTATTGTATAGTAATTTATTAAGCCATTTTATTTCAGATAAATATTACAATGCGAGTTCTACATGGTGTTAAGACGCAAAGAAGACTTATACCTATCAGCGACTAATTCTGAACTTAATCAACTTCTAATCAAAATTAACAATTTCATATGTTAAAAAGAAAAACACAGGCAGTCATAAGGATTGCCGACACAAGCGAAAACTTAAAAGATACATCAAATTGTTAATGCTTATTTCAGTTGACAATTTGCTGTCAGTTTAAATTATGCCTAGTCAAATTATAACATCGAACTTATGTCACCGATCGATTCTTTCTTCAGTGTAAACTGACATATCCATAAAAACTCGTGCGTCGACTGATGTCGCTGATCAATTTACATCTAGAACTATTCTACTAGAGCTTCTAACAGCGCTAGAGCTGAAATCTACAGCTGAATGTGCTGTAGCTTGAATTAAACGGCTCGGCCAGGGTGAGTGATGAGAGAGTGCCAATAATTACCAGAATACAGGCGCGAAGCAAAGATAAGAGGCTATGAGCTTTAAAATTAATAACAAACTTGTGAATAGTCTGATTAACGCTCTTGGTTAACAATTACGACTCTTCAAGATTTATTCCAATTAAAATTAAACAATACACAAACTAGAAATTGCAGTACAGTAAGACTATTAGCGCCATCTATTGTAACTCACGTAGCGTCTTACTTCAATGGTTTATTGCAACAATGTATAACATCCAGAATTAGATAAAAAATTATATAGATTTGGCATGACAGTACAAATATAACCCGATCAAATTCAAATTGGCTGACAAACTTAGTGAATGGCAAATTTAAACGTCATTCCTATTGTTGTCATCGTTTGGCGCCATAAATAACTTAATATTACGTTATTTCTTACTATCTCGTCCTTTTTTTTATAAATAAGGATTAATTTCACTGGAAATCGTAGTAACAAAGAAAGGTTATATTTTCGGATTTCCACTCACTAAGGCTCTTGCAGCGTAGTACATCACATATCACCATTTTTAAATCTTATAATAATAATATAAAATGTTCTAAAATCAACATTTTAAATAATGTAAAGTGGCAAGTACTACGCAAATATAACAATTATTAATCTTTATAAGTACTAAGGAGTATTTACATACGAAATTCGCCTAATATAAACATATATATTTACAACACATTTAGTCCATACTATAACTCGGTGACGCGAAGACATTTACATTTTACCCCTTTCATAAATTACTGTAAAAAAATTGAATATATTTTCCATTAAAACTTTGGTAAAAAGTGAAAAACTACTTGTGAAAAAAGTTGCATTTTGTTTGTATATTTACGACTATTTACTACCAAGTTGTTACGTATGTTAACTCATTCCTTTAATCATGACTATCAATATTTTGTATCTGTGTAAGTTCAGCTTTAATTTACTATCAACTCTCGCTTCCTCGCTAACGCGAGTTGTAAATTCCAGAACGTTAAACGTGTCGCGTAATAGAGTAATTTATTCAGACTTAAGTTGGATTTGAAGACTTATTACTTAAATGGCTGCTGGAATAGAAACGGAGCGTTTTAGTGCTTCAGTCTTGCATTTAACTTAATTGATGCTTACGACTCTCTTACATTTTGCTCTAATTACAATCTTGCGTGCGTTATACTCATTTACGTCCATTTTGGCTGCGATGAAGGACACAAACACTCACTCCGGTTTAGTGCAGTAACAGTTAAAACCTTCTGCGAATCTGACACTATACTTCACTATATGAGTATATGTAAGAAGTCTTAAGCAAAGATGAATATATTAGACAAATATCCATTATATCCGTATATATCTGGGCTGGCTCGACTGGTGAAATATCAATTACCTTACAGAAGACAGGCGTGAAGCAGAAGTATTTTATGCTTCTATGTTTCGCCTGAAAATGTGCCGAAGACCCGATTCCCCTTTTCTAAAGAGGATGGAATTGGTAAACGAATTGGACAAGGGAAGGGATTGATAACATCTTTTTCTATCTATTCCTCTGTCCAAAATAAAGGTAGGCAAGGCATCTAGGAATCGTGGGCGGTTAGGGTGGGGGCCCTGATGATATCGGGAAGACGGCAACATGGCGTGGCCCTGTGTTGCCGTAGCACCGGTAATTACATGTGAAGAGTCTGCTCCCCATGGTCGCGCGCAAGCTCAGTGCAGGGGGCACCGTTGCGTTCCACCGGAGATCCCGGAGCCCCCACCTGTCGCACTCGATCATGCCCACCGGGGGGGTTTTAGCGAGTATCTTGGTTAAGATTCCCCCCCGAAACAAAAAAAAGGCCACGCATCTAAAACTCATTTACTGGTTACATGGGTAGCGGTAATCTACTAGAAACTAGTATCACTATTAATGTAGAATTGTCTTATAGTGTACGCAACTGACCCGTACGATTATTTCGTATAGTATCGATCACACGTTGAATATTCAAGCCACTTCGATAGTGACGCTTCTTACATCATAGATAAATATTAATGTTCATAAGAATAACCTTAAAACATTTGTACAATTTTATCAGACGCCTAAATACTCTTTTGTGTTATTCATGAACAGCCGAAAAATTGTTGAAATTACGTTAGAATTATTAAATTTGATAATTTGAAAAAGATTCTAGTATTTTCTTTTGAGAACTCTTGATACATGTGATAGTTCCAATTACTTCCTCATTAGGGTTATATTCCAAGTGACTTCAATCTCGCATTCTCATTAAATCTATACTGAGCGTCTCTCAAGCGGCGTTCAGTTCCATTTCCTTATTATCCCCACTATCCTTCCCCAGTAGTTAATTTACATAAATCAAAATTTAGTACCTTAGACGTATACGAACATACTATCTGTTGCCTGCGGCTTCGCACGCATTTGTTTCTTATTTTACTCGTTGGAAATTTATGTAACTTGATTTCGCGTATAACAGGTAAATGTTACAAAGTTATTATAGCCTATGTATATTGTTATGGGTTGCCATAGCAACGTGAGACGTGATAACAGCTTGATAGTTTGTTAGTAGTTTATACATATATTTTTATTTATATATCTCCAGATATCGCGTTCAATACAAATTCAACATTCAAAAATACGATTTTTGCTGCAAATTTAATGTTTTATGTGTGAAATGGGGAGTATGCTTAACGTATTTAAAGAAAATATTTTCGAGTTCTTTAAAATAATATTTATTCGTAGGATTATTTTTTTGTTTTTTTTTATTTAATGAAAAAATAGTATAATAATGAAAAAACAAATAGTATGCATAATTTTAAATTTAAAATAACCAAACAAAATTTAAAGATATACTAAAATACAAAACTTATTTTAATAACACTATTTTAATTTGTCATCTTTAAACTTTGATTTTTATTTTTAGGATGAATATAATTTTGTAATGTAGTTGATAAGTGTTAACATGTTATGGCGTCCCATTGTTAATTTTAAAACCTTATATAATAGTTGTGTATCAATTAATTATTCTTGATACACAAAATTAATAACTTACATACTTGTGGTACACTTTTACACGATTTTGTAGAAAAACCGTCATTTTTTAAATTACAAATACGGAGATTTTGTATTCGTGTGGCAGAAAACGAATGACTAAACTGGATTTTGTTTGTTTGTTTTTTTCTTTTCGTTGTTTGTATTTTTCTATCGCTCAGGATTTTTTTTTGGATAAAAGGTGTCTATTTCTGTGTCCCTGATAATTTGTGTGCAAAATTTCATAACGATCTGTTGAGTCGTAAAGCGTAACAAACAAACAAATTTACGTTCACATATTATAAATGTAAGAGATAATTTCTAACTAGGCCTGATGAGCATATATTGACATATTTAATTAGAGGAAGGTACTTACATGGGTCTGAGAAGTGAACACATCATGAATTCAAACGTCAATTAAATGCTAATAATATGTATAGATAATTCAACTTACCTTGACGCACGGCGCTATGTGTGCGTGAAGTCTGTGTTGACGGAGTTACAAACGGACACGACAAAGTTGTATACAGACAAACGCAATAAACACGCAAGTATACCACCGAAGTATCTTTGATATGTACTACATAGTTACAGATGATTTTAATGATAGATTCTTTAATTTATGGATAAAATGGAAGCGAGCAAGTGGGTACCTTATACTAATCGACGACCACTACCACATTAGCCTAAACTAAATAAATTGCAAATTATACTAACATTAATGTAGAATGTAAGCAATATGGGATGGGCTACCGGAATAAAAGCGGACTTCCAGTTTTTTCATTCACCGCGCAAAACGCAGTATCTTCTACTACACTTCCGTGGTCGTTGGCAAATCCATGCAACAGCTTTTACCACTGTTGTGCTGTTTTAGTACCCGGTTTCTATGACCTAGGTGGTCTGTGTACCAGCAGAACAAGAAAGGGACCCATCAGATATAGTAGAAGTTTGTCTTAAAAGAGGGTTCATACCCAAAAAATTAAATACATTTTACGAAAATTGCGTTTACTTCATTTAAAAAAATCACATTTTCACTGTGCAATTTAAATTAATTGAGCGGGAAGCAGTTTTTGTCCACCTTAATTCGTTTCTTTCATAGTCCGCACTCGAGCGCCAAAGCACGTCGCTAACGATGTTATTATAAACGACACGATGAACCCTCATCAACTTCACCACATATTAATTTTACACCAAACAGATATTATAATGATTCATTATCAAAATCAAATAGCGTATTTTAAAAAATATTGTTTACAACCTAAGTACACAAGAAGAACTGAAGCCAATACTAATAAACCGTTCGGAATTTTACGGTTTTGGAACTGGGTATGTCCTTGAACTATGAACAGATACCAAAATAGAGAACCGCAATGTCAACAGACGTTGCATGAACTCATAGGCCATATAGATCATCAGCATCAGAAACGAATAAGTTGCAGAACAGTAGTAGGGCCCGCAACAACATCTGTTACACAAATAGTCTGGCTCGACCGATGAAATACAATGTCACAGAAACAGGCGTGAAGTGAATACTCTCAGTAAGTATGAAGAAACTAATTGTTTATAAAACGGCTTTAAGACGTTTGTGTATACCGCTATTGGTACTGATTAGTTTCGTATATATCAGAGATCCTTCTTCAGCGTGAGTTGGATCAATTCGAGGTCGCACCCCGTGCGTGAGTAAAGCTGTATTAAAAACAGTTAATGTCTCACGAAAGTTTCAATACGTACAGAGTAAGTTTGTCCCCTCTTCTGTCCATTAAAGGTACACCAATAGCTGCTAAATCCAGCAACTAGGCCCCTAGATTACATTAGGGACCTAGAATTTTTTACTTTGAGCTCAAGATCACTCGGATCGCGAGCCCTG
>JWHW01038906.1:53161-101109 GCA_000931545.1 Papilio glaucus | reverse complement strand
GCAAACGAAAAATGTATTTTGCTCTGGCAAAGTACATTTTTCGTTTTTTAATTGAATGTTAACAATTATTTTTTATATTCGATTAATTAAATATATTGTATTTTATAAAACTTTTATTGGGTAGGAGGACGTTCATCGGGTCACCTAGGTTATTTGCTTAGATACTGAGATATAGAGGGAGGGGGCTAGGTGGTTAAGAGTGTAATTAATGTTTTTCGTAAGAAAGGTTGTAAATAATTTAGTTGCGAATTAAGGTACAATTCGTAAACTTTAAGAATTCATTTTGAAATCGGGGAATCGATTATGGGACAAGTCAGGAAGGTTTAGAGAAATACAGTTGTTTGTCCGTATTGACGTATAAGATGAAGTTCAATATAGCGATCAATATCTTAGTTGATATGTATGTAGTGCAAATATGACTTCGTTTATTGTTGATAGTGATGGAACAACGTGGAAGATTGACAATTTTGGCCGTCACTTTACGCGAGAAACCCTCGCTGTACGCACGCGATGTCATATGTAAGTCAATACAGTGTTCTCCAAGACTTTCCATAACATTCATATGTACCCACTAGGCATCGAAAATACTCCAATTGACAGACATGACTTTGCTGTCATAGTTATTAAAAAAAAAAACAATCGCTGATGGATTTCTTCACAATGCACCATGTGAGTGGGCAAGTGCGTTGAATTATGGACGCAATTTGGTTTAATTACACGTAACATCAGTCAACCTCGACTATTCAGAGAAAGGAGACTTACTAAGAATCCGCTTATGAAGATACGCCATGAAGACGCCCATTATCGAGTCATTAAAACGTCTGAGTAGCATGTACGCGCCTCTGACCTTTTATTCGTTTCTTTACCTGCTGTTAATAAATATCTACCTAATTTCACGAGAAAGCTTCGCATTGAATGTTAACTATATTTATTTTTCAAGTACAAAATAAAATTCATTTAAATCATTTGTTCAAAAACAAAACTTTAGCTTTTATCTTCTATCTGGATATTATAGATCTTAATGAGTTGAATAGGATTCAAAATCGCTATGGGAACGTTATAGTCAAATCAATCTATTTTGGTGGTACGACGTTCACCGTTCGTCATCTAGTGGACAACGAAAATATTATGAATGATCTTCTTGAATACAACAACCACATAAAATAATTTTGTAGATATACATGTAAGCATATGCATGTAATTTTGTAGATATGCAGGTATATATTTTATAGATATATGTACATGCACATGTTAAATATAAAATACATTAGAAATATAAAAGCGATTTCCCACTCACAGACTCAAGACGAAATGGCCAACACTAAGTAAATTTTTTTTATAATTATAATAACATTTCGATTGTTCATACTTTCTTTTTTATATTAGTGGGCTCATAAGTTCTGTCACAAACATTTGATGTAATTAATTATGTACTTTTTGTTAATTATTCAGAAATTATATATGAAATGAAATTAAATGTAGAATACAATTTTATTTACATTATTCGAATTTGGTCTTTTTACGATAGCTTCGTAGTAACGCCTGCCTGCCTCACGGCCGGTCCGTGAGGCAGGCTACTGGGCAGCCCGCCCCTCGAGCGAGCAGGTGGCCTGTCCTCGCAGCGAGCGAGGGTGAGTCGCGGAGGGAGAGGAGTGCTGGTATTGCGGCCACTCACCCTGTCCTCCGCGACTTAGCGGGGGAGGGCAGGGAATCCCGAACCTGCATTGCACGGTGTCGCCTCCGAGATGCGCCCCAGACCATCTTGGGGCGCGGCGCCCTTTTAAGGGCGTAGCGTGGGGCCCCATCTCAGGGCAGCCAGTGGGCGTCGCGGTGTCACGTGGTAGTCATGCTCCCGTGGCGCCCACACCATGGCTATGGGAACGTTTGGTTTTTAGTGGGTAGGCCCCTCGTGCGGTAAGCCCAACAGACCCCCCTGTTGCCCTGAACAGCGGACATGCATAAGGCGCATTTTCCAAACGTAAAAAAAAAGGTTCGTAGTCCCAGATCTTCATTTAACACTCTTTTTACCGTGGTTCTGCTTATCCGCATCTGAAGAGCTAAGATTTTTTTGTTTACGAACAGGATTTCGTTGGGTTTGCGTCTTCACTGCTTTAATGATCGCTGGTGTCCTAACTGTGAGAGGTCGGCCGGTCCTCTTACGATCTTCGAAGCTTGAACCGTATAAACGCACCGTAGTGTTATTTTTAATTTTTTGCAGAATATTAAAAATCTCTGTTGGCGCGTAACCACAGTGGTGCAACGCGATAACTGCAACACTATCTTCTGTCTTCTTTTTTTACCACTCCATGTTTGGTAATTAATGAAAATGAATTTCTTTTTTATATTCGGAAAGGGAAAACATTCCATTTTTAAAATTAGTCGAAGAATAGCCAGTAGTAGTAGAATGGCCAGTATTCGCCAATTAAGGAAAAGGTTTTGACAGAACTTATGACCCGACTAGGTATTTAATCTATACATATAAATAAAATTGAAGTGTCTGTATGTAATATCAAAGTACAATTTCCAGACTCAGTGCACATGATGTATATACGGTATTTATAACGAAAATGCAATTTTTAAAATTTTTGTCTGTCTCTCCGGTTATTCCGGGTAATCTCCGAAACGACTGAACCGATTTGGATGGGACTTATACTGAAAGATAGGTAATATTGCAAGGATTCAAATACTTTGATTTAAGGAAAATAATTAGAGTTCCGCACAAAAAGTTAAAAACTCTCAAAATTGTCGCGTCGCCATATCGAAAGCGCCGCCCGCTACCCGCAAAGTCACAAAAGTTGCCTTAAGCAGTAATATATCTATATATCTATACAGATAAATAAGGTAAAAACAATTAATGTAAAAAATACGATTATAAGCTTTTATTCTGGGAAGTGATTAATATGTTTTATTTGATTTCACGCGGACGAAGTCGCGGGCAACAGCGAGTTGTAAATAAGACTCGTACACAAGTCAATGAAAATAATAGGTTACTTGTTGTAAAATATTTATAAACCTCTTAATAAATATTATATATATTTATTAAGAGGTTTATAAATATTTTTACGTGAAGATTCAACGAAGATTTATATCCAATTGCGACAAATTGAATACATTATGGAATTCTAAAACTATCAGGACCGAGTGTTCGAGTGCTTGCACAAATTCGTTCGAGAAATAAGAACAAAATTGAATTTTTGAACAGACGTGCTCCGAGGAGCAATTCGTATGTTCCTCTGGTCCATGACATAAATTTCATTTTAAATTACTTCCATCGTAACACACGTAATGCTTAAAAAACTAAACTACTAAGGACGTGTTTTGCATTCACTCAACAGTGGCTGAATCCTCAACAACATCCGGCCGGCGAAGTACCACGATCTCAGAAGTCAGGTGTTTAGTAGAAGTATTTCTTCCGCGTTTCGTCTGATGAGTAGGGTGTCGGGGATTATCCTATTTTCTTTTTCCTACCTATTCCCGTTTCCATCAAAAAAAATGCAGGCAACGCATTTTAATACGATATTCATCTGATTGTTGCGGATATCTTTGGTCACTTAAAATATGAACCATATGCTTGTTTGGCACCCTCTTTTATATTTTTTATTATTGCGAGTAAGTTGTACGAGTAGCGATCGTGGTGTAACATTAAGTTTTTTCCATAAAAACATTCTGACGGCTAAAAATGCACATATTCAAACCAAGCATAATATTTCTTGTCTTATAGGCCTGCCAAAAATGGATTTGGGATTTAGGCTTACCATCTGGATTTAGTAGTGACATAATGTATCTAATAATACCTCACTGTTATCTGTTTACTGGTATTGGTACGGAGTCCTGAGTTCGGATCATCTTTGGATACGTATGTATGTCTTGGAAATATTTTTTGTTTATAATGGCTTAACTATAACTATTTAAACAATTGTAATAATTCTTTTACCGTTATAGAGTTACTTTGAATTTTAATATATAAATTCAAGGCAAAAGGACACGAGGTAAATCGGGTGATAAGGTGGACACGTCAAAGCGACGGTGGACGTCCCTATGAATGAATGGGCGAAAAATGCAACCGCAATTACGTGACGACTACGACCAGTCTGTCAAGACCGTAACGACAGAAAAGAAGAAGAAGGTAGGTTATTCCGAAGTGCTGAATTATGTTCATTATTATTTTACAATATACAACAACGGGCTCCAAGCACCTAGTATCCTGTTATGAAATCTATGTGCCATTTGCTTTAAGTCTAGCATATAGCTGAGGTTAGGCATAGCTTGCAAAATCATTTCAGCTCTTCATCGTGCGTGGCATTTTCTGGCAATATTGTCTCTTAGCAAGGCAATTACTTCCCAGCATGACAACAATTAAATAATGTGAAACCGATTCAATCAGAATCAATCGACTTGTATAGTTTTTGTGTTCAAATTATGCTCGTCAAACTAATATTTACTTTGAAATTATTCCTGATTGTTCTAAATGTAAATGTTTGTTTGAAGTATTTTGGAATTTAGTGTCAATATTATTCTTGTTAATTTCGGAATAGGTAATTTATTTGAAATTGTTTTAGAGAACTTTTTGCCGTTTGGTTTATCAAATAAACTGCCTCATAAGTACTGTTATATTTTATGGGTTCGATGATTCTATTCCTTATCAGAAAAAGGAAGCAAACGAGTAATATTCTTAGTGCCAAACAACGACTGCTTACGTCCACTTGGACATCCTTGAGTGTCATGCAAACCAATTGGATTTTAAAGATTAGATGGTAGAAAAAAAAAGGTTATATTACATTTTTACTTTTAGCGGCTGCGGTGCGGCTTTTTGAAATCATCAGATTGTCTGTCTGTTTAACCGCGCTCAAGGATTTGTTGGAAATAAGCTGAAAATATTATTAAGGCAAAATTTTAAACCACACCATGTTAGAAAAAAATACGGTAGAAAATTATTATGAAAAATAAAGCGACATCTTTGGCGCGATACAAATACTAGCAAAGTGCTTTCGATGTTGAATCTCAATACCGAGCAACGTTCTAAAATTGAAAGTTTATGGTTTCAAGAAGTTTTTGACTCACAAGCATAGATGGCGCTTGTTTACAAAACGTTTGTAGGGATTGCGGCGTTCACATTATTGCGAATAAAGCCTAGTGCGTAAGGGTTACTTTGTCAGAATGACATAAAAGTTTTTGTCATTGTTACGTCACGTTCCCAAAGCGAAGTGCGCTCACGACATTGTTTTTTAAATCCAAGTGTCATTGGATTGCGCGCATCGCCATGCATATCCCACAGACTGAATGACGAAACAGACAAGATGATAAAAGTAACACGGGCGCGCTAGCTCTACGAAAAGTTAAGATGCATAACAAATCAATATTTCAAAAAAAATCGTTGTATTTATACAAATATTGTTAAAACCTCAAGAAAAGAAAGGGCAAAGAGCTAATTCTTACCTACTGTAAAAAATATCAAACTCCCGATAACTATTGCCGAAGTATTTTTAGTATACTAATATTATAAAGAGAAAACATTAGAATGTTTGTTTGTTCCGAATAAATTGAAAAAAACTTATTGTGAAGGACTAACCTAGGCTATATTTTATTTGTCTTATCTTACCGAGCACAGCTGGGGTGCGCTGCTAATCTATACTTATCTTAACTAAAATTAGGCGCCAATGCGAATGTGACTTTGTATGTTCGTTACGCTTTCAAGTATATACTACTCATGATCTTGAAATTTTGCACACCTATATTTTCAAGAGTCTAACACATATACCCTTGAAAACATGTGCCCCAATAAAGCACATAGGTACCTTTTATTCCGAAAATAAAACCTTACTGAGGGAATAATATAACCAACTATCACAACCAAAAGCGATAATAACTTCTTGAAATTTTGTTAGTGTTACCGACATAAAACTTTTTGATACTTATAGTTAATACCAAGTTATTATACGTGAAATCAAGTTACAAAATCCAAACGAGGAAAATAACAAACAAATACATGCGAAGTCGCATAAAGAGAAAACTCGATTTTTTGTTTTTTTTCGGTCAAATCAAAAAGAACTGTAGTGATTTAAAAAAATCTTTAATCTTTAGATAGCTCTTCTATCAAATAGTAATCTAGGCTATATTTTCTTTTTGTATCTATCAGAACAAATAAACTGGGCGGCTTTCTAGTTGTAATGTAAACTAAAGTACTATAATTTGATAAAATGTCATTATTTCAATTATTATTTTCATTAAATGTACATTATTCTATCTTTGGCCTGTGTCTATTTTGAGCCACGTGGAAATAATGTTGCTAAAGTTAATTTAATTAGATACGCACGAATTCACCGCATACGAATCTTGTAAATTGACTTTGTTACATTGCTGTGTACGAGGTAACGTCATTATATCAATGTCAGGTTTTGAGATGATATACATCGCGATCTAACTGGCGATATAAATCTAATCAACGAAGCGAATTATATTAGATTTTATGACAATAGCAATTTAGATTTTGAAGACGGATCCATGTACTTGTATTACATTTAAGCTGGTCATAAAGTATATAAGGAAGATGGAAAACTCAAAATTTGCCCATGCAAGCAAGATAGCGCATTGTTTATAGTAAAAAGTTGGTGATCTGGGGGGATACAGTAGTTTTAACGTTTTTTTTGTTGCTTTAAAAAAACATCTAGGTGCAGTGGATTTTGAGGCCTAGCACAAAAATGCTTAGCTTAAAGAAGCTCAAACTGAAGAGAATTTGTGGTGGTGCTACAGACACCAACAGCAGTAGCTTTGGCTCGAAATTTCTATCGAGGAAGTATCACAAAACATTCGCATTAGCGTTAAGCACCAATCTCACTCATCATACAAAACATAGTAATATAAAACCTTTTATGTTCTTCATTGAAAAACATATATTTTGGGTGTTTTGTCCATAAAAACGTTAAAAAATTATGAATTTAATTAATGCAATAAGATGCCGCCATCTTTTGATAGGATTTTTTCATCTTCTATTGTTGTCAACTTCTGATATCAGAATTATATATAAGAACAATAGAATCTTTATTTTTGTTAGATGGCACTTTATTTAAAAAATACGATCTTACATATAAAAGACAACGCAGATCGAAGCTCGGCCCACAGCTAGTAAATACCTACCTATACATAGCCTCCTAAAGGCAATGTGCTGATAATGCACTTGCAAATTTATTGACAAAGACTGAACGATGCTACCAACGAAAAATTAGTTCGGACGGTGGTGTAAATGTTATGCATGCGGCCTTCTGAACAGTAAGCACGTGATGTACGTTGTTGTTACGACACAGAAGAGATACTGGCGGAATTTCACGAAGACTGGTTCTACGGAAATGTAATAGAGCGCGGGATTTTTATCACAGAAGAGATGAATGATGAACCTGACGAGAAGGGATGCGCCCGACCAATAACATACCTCGGGATATTTGACTATCTCGGCAATGGAATTGTCTTTGATCACATTGGTAAAACAATACTTAAGTAATACCAATTATTCCCGAGGAAGGTTGGGGTCAGGCAGGCGGCAGCCGGCCTTAAAAACTGTAGCCAAAACCGTATAGAGTATGAAATACGTTCATGCATCGCCGATCCCACATATGTGGGAAAAGGGAAGGGAGATGATGAAGACATATATACATATTTTCATATGTTAAATATTTTATTATTATCGTGCAATATTGAAATTAACCCGAGCGACGCCGCGTACGAACAACTTGTATATTAAACAGTACTCTTTATTTTTGAATTCAAAATCTACTAATTGACTTTTATTTCATAACAACTTTTAGTAGGCTTAAGAAGTTAAATTTCTGAAAGAAAATAAGGGAAAGTAGAAGTTAAATTACTGGGAACGTTTTATAAGACTTCCTCAGAGGAAAGTTTATTGTATAGATTTAAGAGTTACATTAAAACCCAAACTTGCATATTTGAAGCCATATCAACAAAAAACTTTTAAACAAAAACAAAACCGACTTGTTGACTTGATGATTAAGAATTGATTCGTATGTTTAATTGCGTAAAATTATTTTATACTTTTAAGTGCATTTCTTGTTTTTGAATATAGTTTTTTTGAAGTCGGTTTTGTTTTTATTTAAAAGTTTTTTTTTCTCGAATTTAGGTGAATCTAAGTTATATGGGGCATTGAAATCAGTTGGGCGAAGTTTTTACTTACTTTGTAGTTAAAACTTTTGATATCTTCTAAACTATTGGTCAGAATGATATAGTTCAAGGAACAATTATAATCTACATTAAATTCTCTTGATAACTAAGACATTTAAATGGATAAGTATTAACACCGAACACGAATAATCGCGTAGTAAGTATCGAGTGCGTTTTAATTTATGTTTCCTATGATAAAAATGGTTATTGTGAGACAACTATAGAAGATAGATATACGTCATCGCGGACTTTTATTTAGCTTATATAAAGAACAACAATTATTTCATACAACATTTTAATGTAAGTCCTATAGTTTAGCCTACGTAAGCCAAGAAAGTAAAATTCAACGTTGTCATATTATGCATTATTAAGAATAACTTAAAAACTACCAGTCGGATCTCGACTAAAAAAAATGGGACCAATCGACAAGCATTAGCTCTCGAAAAAAAAAAAGAATCATCGAAATCGGTTCACCACGAGCGGAGTTCTGAAGTAACAAACATAAAAAAAAACATACACACGAATTGAGAACCTCCTTTTTGAAGTCGGTTAAAAATGGGACCAATCGACAAGCATTATCTCTCGAACAAAAAAAGAATCATCGAAATTGGTTCACCAGGAGCAGTTCTGAGGTAACAAATATTAAAAAAAATCGTACACACGAATTGATAACCTCCTCCTTTTGGAAGTCGGTTAAAACTAAACCATTTCGTTACTAGTTGCGCTGACTTATATCTATGGTATGGGAGTCGAGGAGGAGGGAGGGCGCCACAGAGCCACATTGTACTTCGTGTCCGTAAATACAAAGTTAAAAACATATATTCAAAGAGTAAAAAGTGATCGAAAACTTTTCAACAGTGGTAGAGTCCGCAACAACAACATCTGTTGCACGAATGGGCCGGCTCGACCGGTTAAATACCACGACCTCACAGAAAACAGGCGTGAAGTAGAAGTATTCTGCGTTTCGTCTAATGAGTGAGGTGCCGGAGGCCTAATTTCAGTCCTCTTCCCCTTCCCACCCTTAGGTAACGCATCTGCAACACATTTGCTTGTTGCGGATGTCTATGGGTAGCGTTCACTTAATATCAGATGATCCGCTCGCGCATTACACAGTGCAGTACGTAATTTGCCCAGTGCAAGGACTTAGTAAATTTTGCTAAAAATACGAAAAATAACCTCAAAAATTACTAGATGAGTCATTATACATAGTAAATGCATATATTTCCGCCAACTAACGCCATGTAGCGATGAGTACCTACAATACCAAACTTGGAACAACTAACGCCATCTAGTGACGAGCACCACTAAAGCAAACCATCGATCGATCGTACTCCAAGCAACCTTATTGCAACTATTACACCCGAATACCACAAGAGGGCGGCACAAGTATCACAACAAAGATAAAAATAACTACGACACTTTAATACCGTATTTATAACCGATAAATCACGGAGGAAGTTATGAATATGCTTAGAAAAATTCAAAACGATCTGAACGAACAACAACCGACAATTGTACAGTCAGCAGATAAAGTTACGGAACAAGTAACGAATAATATAAACTGCACATTGGAGGAAAAATTGTATGCAATAGAAATTAAATACGAAAACCTCAAAGAGAAGCTGGATAACCAAGAAAAAAGACTACATTTTCTCGAAAAACATTCAAAGCAGAGGAATATCTTAATTTTTGGATTGGCGGAAACTGAAACATAATATGCAGATCTGGAAAAACACATACGTAAGTTTCATAAATCAATATTTCTCTGTATATCTAGAACGACATACAAGAAACTAGGAGAATAGGAAAGAAAGAAGAAAAACCCCGGCCTATAACAATAACATTTACTTCATTGGGAACTAAAATAGAAATCTTCAAACAAAGGAGAGTATTAAAAGACACGAATTACTACATAAAAGAGGACTTCCCACGGCATGTTTTAGCTAAAAGAAGGGAACTGCAAGAACAGCTAAAAATTGAAAAAGAAAAAGGGAACTACGAAAAACTGATAATACACTCGAAAAATAATACAATAATAGGCAACAAGAAAAGAACTCGACCAATATCACCGAATGACAAAGATCTACCGCATTCAGAGCTAAAACCACAAGCATATAAAAAGAACAAAACTCAATCTCAATCAGGTTTACAAAGATCATCGAGCCTATCAGAGGGAGTTATAAAACCAGGAATACTCGGATTCTTAACTACCGAAAACCACAGAAACCAACCAAACGACCAAACAAATGTAAATAATATACAATAGCAATTACCGCCCTCTCTCACGGAAAACATATTAAAAACGAACACTATATTAGAAACGAACACTACCAAACCACAAGCCGGTTGGTCTCCATGGAAGATCAAGACCAAAACCCTCCAAAGAAAACAAAACTCTCTTCATATTTGAGATTTGAGAGAGTTATGGTATTCCATATACAACAATTTCCACAACACTTTATACATAGCGACTTATAATGTTAGAACTCTTTCTACTTACTCACGTCTATTGGAACTAACAGAATCCTTAAGAAACATAAAGTACGATATTATCGGTCTCTCAGAATTGGATCGGAGTGCTGGGCTGTTAAAGGAACGGATGAAAAGAGAGTGCATGCGGCAAAAATGCGAATGTTGAGATGGATGTGTGGAGTAAAACGAATGGATAAGGTACGAAACGAGTGTATTAGAGGAAGCCTGAAAGTAGCACCGATAGTGGAAAAGTTAAGAAGCAAAAGGTTAGCATGGTATGGTCATGTTATGAGAAGGGAAGAATGGCATGTGACAAAGAGAATTTTGGATATGAATGTAGAGGGATATATCGGTAGGGGTAGGCCTAATTGGGTAGGATTGCGTAAAAGGTGATATGATCAAGATGGGAGTGACAACTGAAATGACGGATGATAGAGCGATGTGGAAGTCGAAAACTTGTTATCCCGACCCCACATAAAGCGGGAAAAGGGCAGGAAGATGATGATGATGATGATGATTATCGGTCTCTCAGAAGTTAGGAAACACGGCAACAAAATAGAGTCAGCATCACCTGGAAGAAATTTTGGAACCTCAAAGAAATCCTAAAAAGCGACATGTCCATAAATTTGAAAAGTAGAGTCATGAACATCGGCCTGCTCCCATCACTAACTTATGCTTGTCAAACGTGGAAATTCACAAGTAAACTAAAAACCCTTTCCACACCGCTAAAAGTAAAAATTCTGATTACTATTTAATCTTCAAAATCCTATAGGTCTCGATGACGTTCGAGGTTGACGAGTTCAGCATCGTTGGCATCGTGCTACTACGTACGGGGATGAAACTCGACCAGTGAGCAAGTAATGCGGGCGCCAGGACGCTTTTGAAAGACAGTCATAATTGTAGAGAAAACAGTGTTGAGTAAGTTCAAAATTATTTAACAACTAGTTGATATCCACGATTTCTTCCGCTTTTAAACGATTAATACCGCTTTCGATTTCATATACAACAATTTTTTTAACTTAGGGGCCAAAATTACCACAATCCTTTATTCATTAGGTAGCCTCACTGCTAGCTGAGCTCGCCTACACAATACGTTCTAAGTTATAGTAAATTTTAGCCTGTGATTAGATAAATTGGTCAGGTTTGTTTTGTCATTTATATGTCATCGTAAAATTGTTAAACGTTAGTTTATAATCTCACTTGCGATATTATAAAGTGATGGAAAATTATTAACTGCACCCATTTACAATTTGATGTAATCTTAGTCATGTCTAACGCGGATGCTGACACAACAACATTTGGGTAATAATAAATAAGTTAAGAAACGTCACTCATTTAAAAAAGAACAAAACCGCAGTAGCCGCAATTGGCGGAATCATATTTCAGTCCGGTCGGTCGATGGGGCCTAATTGGAGAGTCTGGGCTCTGGAAAATTCAATACAATTTATTATTTAACGACCTCCATCAGGGCAATAGAGGATAACGAAATTCAACGAGCTCCCGCGCCCCGGTGTCATTTACAACCGGCAGCCTCTGCTATCCATTGAATTTCACTCTCGTATTCATGAGTGACACTTAACGATATAGACTACGCTTTGCATTGTATTCATGATAATCTAAATAAGCTTTGTCTCGAACATTCTAAGTAGAGTGGATATCATTATGTTCAACGATTTGTTTATTTTTATCATCGATGCATACGAAACAAATCTGCCTCTATATGTCGGATAAACTCAGAAAATACAGAACGGATTTTCCTTCAGTTTTCACCCAAACAAGCTAGGTTATATATAAAATAAATAAGTACTTATCAGTTAAGCTAATAATATTAGTGTATTTAATAATCAGGTAAAAATGTATGTATACAATACAAAAACGCTTACCGAATTGTCGCAAGTTAACTTACCATAATTAAAAGCAGCTTTTTAAGACGCCGTAAGAAATTGCAGCTGTTACTGGTAATTATTTATTTACACACAAAATTTGGTACTAATTTTGATATTATACCTAGTCTTGCCATAAATACTGAAACAAAGAATAAAAATTTTGCTATTGCAAACAACATTTATTACTTTTACTGTGTGTTATTTAATTATATATATTATAATATTTATTAAGCGATAATACATAAACATAAAAATATGTAAAATGCTTATTCGAAGTGGTCTCCCTTGGCTGCAATGTAGGCTACAAAATAACGTTGAGGCCAGTTATCAAAAGAAGCACGCACTCTTTCCATGGGAAAATTCTTCACTGTAAACCGTACGGATTGTTTTCTTCTTCTTGGTCGCTTCACTCTTGTCAGAATGGTCGTTGTTATCACGCTCCAGTAGATTGGGCAACAAACAGTACCCGTCGCACACGTTCCGTCACCTCTGCCTGCTGACCGTTAATCGGGCACATTCGTGTACGGGAGCACCCACCGCAGCCTTCACTTGATCCGTCCATCTCATCGGGGATCTCCCCCGTGGTCTTGCACCTTCGACTTTACCTATACGGATTGTTTTAGGGACTCCAAATTATCATGGCGTTTAGAGCAAGCCGTACTCTCTAAAACTGACCATAAATCTAATGGATTAAGATCGGGACTAGCGACGGCCAGTCTTCAGCTCTGATGAAGTCCGAAACGTTCGTTTCCAACCAAGACTGCGCAGACCGAGCTTTATAACCCGGCGCCGAGTCTTGCTGGAAGCAGTATTTTTGGTTATTGAACATAGTGATGTTAAGGGGCTTGATACGATGTTTTGATACCTTTTTCACAAAAGTATGGCTCAGTCACTCATTCATAGCTAATACCCCACCAAACCATCACTGAAGTGGGATATTGCCCACCTTGCACTCTGTCGACTAATTGAGAAGCTTCCTTAGAGCTTTGCGTATAAACACGGGAAAACATGGATCAGATCTTTTCTTTACGTATGATCACAGAAAAGTTTCTGGCTGTAAACCAAAAAGAAATCTGCGTCTTCGTAGAATTAGAAAAGGTCTATGATAAAGTTAAAGGAGATTATCTGTGGTCAAGTTTAATTCAGTTTGGATTTAACACTGACCTTATACAAGCATTAAAGTTTCTTTATAAAGATTCTACTACTTAGACTGGTTTAGCATCAATAAAGGTGTAAGACAGGGCTGTGTAGCATCCCCGTGGCTGTTCAATCTCTTTATGGATGATTGTTTGAAAGCTTTGAAAGACGAAGAGTGTGGATTAAGAAAGGGGGAGCTAGTTGTAAAATGTCTCTTGTACGCCGATGACCAGATCGTGTTTGCGTCATCAGCGGAGGACTTATAACTTATGCTGAATGTAGTGAATGATCCATTAGAAGGTAAAGGTATGACGATGAATGTAGATAAGACGAAAGTAATGGTGTTTGAAAGACCACAGAGTAAGACAGTAATTGATATAAATATTAACGGTAAACAATTGGAACAGGTAGTAGAGTTCGTGAATTTGGGGTGTATGTTTAGTAGAGATGGTAAGCATGTTAAAAATTTTGAACGATGAGTGAATGCTGGAAATAAAATGAATGGGGTATTATAAGTACAGTTGTGAGGAGTCAGAATGTGTCTAAGAAGGCTTATGTGGCAATACACAACGCTGTACTAGTCCCCACTTTAATGGTATTGAGAGCTGGGTTTGGCAGGAAAGGCATTCTAGTAGAGTATAATTTAAAATGTAATGTAGTGAGACCATGTATCCATATCTCCTTAAGTGTTCGCTTCAGTTCAATTACTGGCTCGGACTTGCATCAATCGGCTGCGATGATTTAGGTCAAGTACAGGTCGCGACCTTGTGGCTGTAGGAATAAATTGTCGAGTCATATGCATAAACAATTTTTCAATTATTAAAACGATTGTAATTTAAATTTCAGGGACATTTTTAGGTTGTATATTTTTAACTCATAGAAAAACCAGAAACAGTTCTTAATTAAATAACATAACAAGTGGATATTTAGCAAATTTTTTAGTTGGTGAAATCAATAACATTCATCAGAAAAAGAAATGTAAAGGTATGCTTATTTTTTAATACTATCCGAATATCCATTACTTTTTGTCAGAATGAAATGTGAAGAATATCATAATGCCTGTAACACGTGAATAATATTCAGATTTATTAGGAGTAAGTCTCTTTTTCTACTTTTCTATGTTAATGGTAACGTAATTTATGGTTAAAAAGATCGGATGCAGTAGAAGACGTAAACTAAAAACTTTAATGTGAAACTTACCTTAACTTATAAACATAAACATTTACACGCTTGCGCGTTTGACACTTTTAAAGGAAAAAAAGTCGTTCAATAATGTTACTTTAGATTACGATCCATCCGATTTCTATTTTGCTTCTATACTAATATTTGCTCGCACTACCCTACATCAGGTTGTTAAACATAGAGTTAAACTATGTTTTAATCTCTATGTTTATTAACTCTCTAAATTAATTTAATCAATATTTCTGTATACATGTATTATTTTTATTTAATACTTGTAAAAGTATTAAATTATTTTCCATAAAGTAAAAACTGCCTGTCTGCTGAGTCAGCAAGAGTCTTTTCATCTTATATAATATAAAAGAAGACTCAGTTACCAACTTACGCCCAGAGTAAATACGTGTCAGCATTTCCGTCTGCTCTTTGTTACGAAAAATGCATTACTTTGTATTTTATAAAATAAACTGACCTTTTCATCTCAATACATACATATGTGAAGAGACGAATAAGGTCGTGCTGAAGAAAACAAAGATGCCCTTTCTAATGATTTAATGGTTTGAGGAACATGTTTATAAATATTGATTTATGAAATTTTATTTTACTTGATACATATTATAGATATTTCTAAACAGGATTCTATAAAGATAAAGTTCTCATTGAAAGTTCCATTAGGATATTTATTAATTGCCTTAAAGACTGGACTACGAACTACTATAAATTTTATCAATATAATAGAGCTTGTCTAGCATGTTGAATAATTAAACGCCTCTATGAGGTGGCAAGGAGGAAAAGTCATTGTTGTCAACTACATATGTTTTTTATTTTGCTAATTATTTCACAAATATGAAACAATAAATTCGATTATAATGTTTTATTTGTATTTTTTCGATAAGGTAAGATATCTAGTAATATGTTTTACTATAATACATTTTTTCAAACTTGTCAGAATTTACCACAAGGAATCTAGAACTTGGTACAAATTTATTGAATTTCTAATCAAAATAAGTTGATGGTTTACGGTACCACTGATAGAGGGCACTTACGGTCACAACAGAGTACAATACAATTTATTATTTAACGAGTTCCATCAGGATAATGAAGGATAACTAAGTTCAGAGAGCGGCGCCGGCGGAGCTTAATAGCGCCGGCTAATGATTTTAATAATGCAGCCAATTCTGTATTCATTATCCTACATACTGCTACACATATCGTTCCTTTATGTATCATGCACTTTGAAAATTTATATTAAGCTTTGTATGTTTTCATGTAAATCTATATAAATATCAGATACAAAAAGGTAGATATTAATATTTTAATATCTACAAAGGGAGTTCGACACATTTGAGTGGCCATGCAAACAGTTTCGTATAATTTTACAGTTTGTATTGTATTGTATTAATTTTAACGTTATCATATTGAGGGAAGACGAGCTGGTGACACAGGTCGTCGAAAGCAAGGCAATCGCTCGGTGAGATACTTCACGCGCAAATCGCACCGACGACCGATGAGCAACGGATTATAAAAATACTCGGATCAGCATGCACGAATAGCGTTTAAGAGCGACTGCAATAATTTCTTGTATAACAAAAGCAAAGCCAACGAGCGCGACAAGATAAACATTGCCGGTTGGATATACGTGAACCCTTTTTTTATAACAAACGAGCAAGCGGATCCCTGATGTTAAGTGAACGCTACTAATAGACATCCGCAACAAGCACATGTGTTACAGATGCTTTGCCTACCTTTAATGGACAGAGGAGGGCAAAGACAGGAATAAGGATATTTCCTTTTCCCCGTTAACCTCTCCCCGTCCAATCCTCTTCCCGTTCCCATCCTATCCTTATGAGGAAAGGGTGGGAAAGGGAAGAGGACTGAAATTAGGCCTCCGGCACCTCACTCATCAGACGAAACGCAGAATACTTCTACTTCACGCCTGTTTTCTGTGAGGTCGTGGTATTTCACCGGTCGAGCCGATCCATTCGTGCAACAGATGTTGTTGTTGCAGGATCTACCACTGTTAAACCACCTGTAAGCTTGGAACAAGCGGTATTCACTTACGATTCCGACATTGATTATGATGCCGAAAAATCAAGAACGATCGGAGAACCATCCAACATCATACTTTAAGGGCGTTAATTTAACGTTGATTTCCAGTGTATTATGCAGGCAGAACAGTGAAATTGCCGGGTTCTCGGTTGGGTAACCCATTACTTTGTTTATTTACACAGCAGGAATTTATTATAATTTTACCAGAAGGCCTTGATAATGGTAAATGTTTTTATTTGTGTCGTAGGGTATTGGATCAACAGCTACATTCATCCTAGTGTTGGACTTACCTGAAACAATAAAAACAATGACATAAGTTTGTGCCACTTTAGATTAACATCCATTTTCATATAAAGAATGTGTATGTTTTACAACTTTGACTAAAACACTAATAACTTGAAGTGACGACAACTTGTTAGTGATTCAAACACCCATAATTTATGTAATAAGAAATTAAAAAAAAAAACAAGGAACGCAGAGCTTCTATCACTAAATCATTTAATTTGCTCTTCATATATTATTATTTCTGTTTGTTCTTTTAATTTGTACGTAATTGTATTTGAATGTTTTTTGAACATGTTATTGGTATACCTATTAGAAATAAATAAATAAATAAATAAATATTATACGCATAATGGATAATAAATAAATGGCTTGGTATTGGCCTTCTTCTTCATGCGAAATCTCTCGAAATCGAAAGATCATGCGGCGACGTAGTGGGGGCGATCAATGAATTTCATTATACCTGGTAACTCAGAGCTAATACCTGTGGGTTACAAGGGATAATGAAATAGAATAAATTTTAACTAATCTGGAATCATCTAAATCGTTTTAATTAAATTCCAGTTGCACATTAAACCAAATGTTCTTTTTTAGATTCTCCTCTATAATGAGCGTATTTTTGGGGTAGCTATCAAAGTTTGACTAAAAAATTCTGATAATAATCTAAACATCCGCAAATAAACAGTAAAATAAAATAAATATGCACTCACGCTCTTAACCCAAAAATATACAGGTTTATTATGAACTTTGTGGTAGAAGTGTCTTCATCTTGATGTGAATGTTTGATTGTAAAATTTTAAGGTAGTAATGACTAAATTCCAAAGAGTACATCAAATCTTACTGGTTTCAAAAACGATCAATAACCATCTGAAAACAAATCGGTTGTTTAAAGCAATTTGTTTTGGCAGCCTTCATAATTTGCTACTTCACACACATCAAAAGCTTTGTTTTTATAAATATATGAGAGCGCACACGTGTTTGTGAGTTAGAGTAAAACCGGAAAAATGGGCGAAAAAAAACTTGACAACATTTATTTTTCTTTCCGACACATATGAAACGAGATAACATCTCATAACTTTTTTTTAGCAAGCAAACTCCGGATTATGAAGCAAATGTTGATAAACAGAAGAAAATATTTAATATTCTTGAGTATAATTTCTTAACTTATTTACAAAATGTTGATTTAACTTTTTAATTTAATAAGGCGCACAAAAGTAGAATGCCGCGTATATAATATCAATAGCAAAGTTGTTGAAGTATCAGTTTCAATTTAAATTAATAACAAGATCACGTGAAGTTCTTTTCGTTTTTTTATATTAAAGCTTTGAAATAAAAAAGTATCCAAACGTAAAATAAAATATAATTATAAAGTTGTTTTAAAAAAGTCTGTTTAAGATGTTACCATTTTAATTTCAATTAAGGATTGTGCGGTAAACAAATAATTAGCTGATTTGATGAAGCTGTACGAATATGATGTTAGACGTTGATAGGAAGGAAAGCAGGAAAAGGTTGGTAGAACCTGCAACAACAACATCTCTTGCACGAATGGGCCGGCTCAGTAGGAACGCATCTGCAACTTATTAGCATGTTACAGATGCTATGGGTAGTGGTCATTCGATATTAGGTGAACCGTTTGCTCGTTTGCCACCTTCTGCTATAAAAAAAGGAAATAGTGAAACCCAGAAGAAGAGGCCGTCTTAGAATTAAGTTAGAATTTATGTATTATTTACTACTTTATTACCTGCATTAATTTTACATTAATTACTGGATGAGATGCACTTGCGTCAACTCGCTAGTACCTTGACCATACGACATTTTTGTTCTGGTAAATATGGATGTATAATGATTTATACTTTTTGTAATTTCTCACACACACCCTCACATTAAAAATGTTTGAGAAAATGCGTATTCGTTATATTTTGGTCGATTTTTCATATTTTTGTAAGCTATTCTGCTACGAGTATTCGGGGCACGGATAAAAAAACTGGTGCAGCCGTTCTTATAGTGGGGTAACTAAAACGACTTTTTTTGTATATACCAGATTTATCGTCATTTTTATGTAAAGAAATCATTAGTCTTGAATAGTTACTACTACTTTACATATTTCCCGAAAAAATTACCTTAAAATTCTCAAAGACAAAGAATAATTGATCTTAAGTAGCATGTGTTTCAGACAGTCCGATGCAAATCGTGTTAGGCGCAGCAACTGGGCGGAGGAGCGACGTGACTTGAAGCTTTTCGGCTGGCTTACAACTAATTGTGGACGCACGGTTACGATCACTTCACAAAATGGCCGGTTATAAATAAGGCGTATCTATATAGCATCTGATCGAACTTCAAATTTAAATAATGTTTTAACCAGTTACTCTTAAAAAATAGGCCTATTCTTGTCAAAATAAAAATTATGTCATCTAATATTTTTCGATGGAAACGCCAGGAACGGTTGTTTTTAAATTAAAATAAATAAAAATATACGCTCACGCCTGTAACCCAGAGGAGTAGGCAGAGATTATGGATTTCCATTTGGCTTTATACTGGCACACCTCTCTCGCTTCTTTAAATCCATAAATCTGCCCATACAAGCTCGTCGGTCCTTATATCGCCCTTCTTTAGTATGTTACTAATCTGATCGATATAAGTTATTCTTTGATCGTCCCCTGCGAACGCTGCCATTTGCAACATAAATTTGTTTCGTTATTCTTCCTTCATTTATCCTTTCAACATGCCCGAGCATCCGCATACCTTACCTACCGAAAGTATACCTTTTACAATTTTAGTGTCAACATCCACTTTTAAGCCACAGCTTATAACGCTATTTTAAACCTATTATTCAACGTCACGCCTAACATACTTCTTAAGGATCGCATCTCAACGGGATTAACTCTACTAACATACTTTTCCTGCCAAACCCAGCTCTCACTTCCATACACTTAGGTGGGGACTAGTACAGTATTGTGTATTACTGGCAATACACATTGCTGTCGTTGTTCAAAATCTTAAACGTGTCTACCACATCCCTACGTACATCCTAAATACACAAACTCTTCCACCTGTTCCACTTCTTTACCGTTAACATTTATGTATATCAATTACTGTTTTACTCTGTTCTCTTTCAAACACCATTACTTTCATTTTGTCTACATTCATCTTCATTTCTCTACTTTCCAATGAATCATTCATTACATTCAGCATATATTGTAAGTCCTCCGCCGATGTTGCAAACGCGACCTAGTCATCGGCGTATAAGAGACGTTTTACAAGTAGCTTACCCATTCTTAATCCACAATCTTCGTCTTTGTAAGCTTAAGCTTAAGCTTAATGTTTAGACATTCATCCATAAGAAGATTGAACAGCCACGGGGATGCTACACAACCCTACACCTTTATTGACACTAATCCAGTCTGAGTAGGCCCTGTTTATTCTATAATAAGCAGTAGACTCTTTATAAAGAGATTTTAACGATTGTATTAGATCACTATTCATTACAAACGCAACGAAGATTGATTAAGTTTCGAATGATGGTAGAAACTTGAAATTTTCGGAAAAAGGTGTCTTCAACAGTCATGTATTTTTGCTTTTGATTAAAAAAAAACTCTTCCGGAAAATAAAACTCTAGCCGACGTACGTAAAACCTTAATTTACAATATCGGTTGCCATGGTAATGTTTCATGCTTTGACAATAAACTTTTTTCCACATACCTATAATTTATAGAGTAACTTGTAAAATGTATTAGTAGTATTGCTATAATTTAAAGTTATTGTACCTGGCATTATGTTACAAAAATTTCGAGTGGAGGAAATCAGAAACAAATGTATGCGAAGCCGTGGGCACCAGCTAGCATAATTGCAGACAATTACTAGTCTATAGAGATTACGTACACTTGTAATTATGGAGACTTAAATTGCACTTCAAAGCAAACCTCCTGAGAATGTTCAATATTAGTTCGTGTTAATTAATATTGAGCACTCCTCAGCGAATTAATAATGATACAATGTAATCGTTTTGTGTCCCATTGCTTCGTAATCTAAATTACTAGCTGAAATTGTTGTAAGCTCGTCTGGAATATTATAATTATTTACATTGTCCTTATGGACACCCCTTGACACAGTTTGTTATACAAAAAGGGCCAACGGTCTGGTCAAGGTTAAATGAGACCATAGGATGATGGTGATGATCACTTTTCATGGACTACTTTCGGCCTTGGAGGAAGCCCACTTCTAACAGTGGCCTTGCTTAGGCTAACGTTGATGAGATTTACTTTTTATAGATTCTTAACTTTTTTATAGGAAAAGGTGGCAAACGACTAACGAAACGCCTAAGTGATAACCGCCGCCGATCACAATATCAGAGGAACTGTAGATGCGATACTGGCCTTGCTTGCCTTGCTTGGAAGGCTAAGCTCTTATCTTGAAGGATTCTAATTCGTATTAGTTAGGAAATACCGCTGTTTTGTAGCTGCAGGTAAGCATGCTACAGCAGATATTTAGCCTATATATACTGTTATTGTGCTCCCACCTTTTTTTATGGGTAAAGATGGCAAACGAGCAAGCGAATCATCTAATGTTAAATGAACGCTACCCATAGACATCCGCTCCAACTAAATTTGTTGCAGATGCGTTGCCTACCTTTAATGGACAGAGGAGGGCATAGACAGGAATAAGGATATTTTCTTTTCTCCGTTAACCCCCTCCCCGACCAATCCTCTTCCCGTTCCCATCCAAACCTTATGTGGAAAGGGTGGGAATGGGAAGAGGACTGAAATTAGGCCTATAGAAGTGTCGAATTAAAAGATAAACTAAGAAGAGCGGAAGTATGTAATTCTTCCGAAATAAATATGGACGATATATAGAAAACGTTAAATTACTTCAGCTATGAAATGTCAAGTAGCATTTAATACAATTACGAGTACAGCTTCAAAAACAGGACATTTCCCTGGCTCTGGCTACCTGAATGTAAAATTATAAAAAGGCGGATCGTTGACCTGTTTATATCCGAATATAAATATATACGACAAGTTATGTAACAATATACGACGTAGATGCGGCCTAGTTGCACAAAATGGATAATTTCGTCAACAGTTTAGGCCAATCCTTAAACCGCCGGTTGTCGTGCACTCAATTGTATAATCGGTTATTCGAGCACAGACATGACCGATCACTTGTCCAATGTTACACAGTTATGTATCGTTTGTTTATAAATCAACCAATTTGAGAACGAAAACTAAAATGGTTTTAAACAAAGTAAAGTATTTAATATTTTGAAATGATTCTAATACGCTCATTAAATTGCAAACAGTATATTAATCCATATGCTTAAAAAAAAACGTAAACATAACAAATAAGGGCATGCTTTTATGATTTTCATACGAATATTTAATGAATTCTCTTATTATCTCGAAAGATATCTCGCAAGTTTCTTGTTCATTGGATACAAGATTAAAGCATATTGAATAAACTTTAATTAAACATTTGCTAGTAAGTTACTACGATCATAAACAATGTGCTTGTTAAAAGGCAAGACGTAATTGAACTCTAATGTCTTGGTGCACTAAAATGATGTAGTGCTTCAAATTTCTTTTAAATGTTTAGAGTTAGTAACTGATCACTGTCTGTACATGAAAGATATTTGAGAAAAACTATTATTGGGGGCCTTCATATACGCAATATAACCCAAAAAAATGATTATTAGAATTTTTGTCTGTTTGTCTGTGCATTTGTTACCGCTAATCTCAGAAACGGCTTAACCGATTTGGGTGCGGTTTTCACCTATCTATTGTGGTAAGCTTCACTTAACATTTAGTGTTTGCTTTATCTCAATCGGTTTATAAATAAAAAAGTTATATCAATTTAACTGAGCTACGGCCATATTGTGTCGACCCCACATACGAGGGAAAAGGGCAGGGAGATGATGATTAGGTGACGGTAGTATTAAGTAGGTAATATCATTTCGTTTAAGTAAAATTGCAGGGCGGGTAAAACCGCGGGCACAGCTATTTAAAAATATGTTTGAACATTACAAATATTAATATTTTAAAATTGCTTTTGCCTTATACTATTAACTCATCATAACTGCCACTAATTAAAGTAGAATGTTCACTCCTGAAACAAAAAATTGCTTTTAGTTCTATATCTATTGCTTTTAACAAATATGGCAAGTGATTTTCAGCCTTTTCGATGAAAAAGAAGAAAAAAACTTCACGCGTTTTTGTCGCGTTGGGGCAGGACTGAGACAACTCTGTTACTTGGTTTTCGTCAAGCGATTGGATTTCTAATTAAAGTGGTGTTCTGCATAACTATAAAGTATTTCAAAAATGGAATCAAAAACGTAGCGTCGTTGTGGACATACATTGTAGACGATTTTTTTATAGTTTTTTTTTATAATAGAAGGGGGCAAACGAGCGGCGGGAACACCGTGGTGATCAACATCGCCCATGGGCACCTGCAACACCGGAGGAACTGCAGATGCGTTGCCTGCCTTTAAGGAAAAGATAGACTCGCTTCTTGAAGGACCCTAAGTTGAGGTCACAAATCCTAAATTATGTAACCGCTACCCACGGGCATCCGCAACGAGGTGATGAGTTGCAGACAAATTCGTTGCCTACCTTTAAAGGACAGAAGAAGGGGTAAACAGAGAAAACAATATTTCCTTTTCCTATGCATCCATCCCCCGTCAATGCCTCTTCCCCTTCTTAAAAAAGATGTCATCCATCCTTTCCTTATTAAAAAAGATGCGAAGGAGAAGAGGACCAGAATTAGGCTTGCGGCACCTCACTCATTAAACGAATCACTGAGTACTGCTACTTCACGCCTGGCTTCTGTGAGGTCGTGGTATTTCACCAGTCGAGCCGGCACATTCGTTCAACAGATTATGTTGTTTCGAACTCTACCACTGTTAAATTTAATATATACATCAAAGATTTATTACAATATTGGAGTTCGTCTTTAAATTATGTTTGGAGAGATAAGTCATAGAGCCCGCTACAACAACATCTATTGCACGAATGACCACGACACGACCTCACGAATGACAGGCGTGAAGTAGAAGTATTATGCGTTTCGTTTGATGAGAGAGGTGCGGGAGGCCTAATTTAAGTTCTTATCCCTTTCCTATCCCTTTCTAATAAGAAAAGGATTTGACGGGAGAGTGGACACCGACTCCAAAAATAAATATGATTAAGACTTGATTCTTATGTTTAATTGCGTAAAATTATTTTATGTTTTTGTTTAAAAGCTTTTTTTTGCTCTCGATATTTGGTGAATCTAATTTATATAGGGCTTTGGAAATCACTTGCGCGAAGTTTTTACTTTGTAGTTTAAAATTTTGATATCTTCTAAACTATTGGTCAGAATGATATACTTCAGGCAACAATTATAATCAACATTAAATTCTCTTGATAACTAACACATTTAAATGGATAAGGATTCATACCGAACACGATTAATAGCGTAGGAAGTATCGAGTGCGTTTTAATTAATGTTTCCTAAGAAAAAAATGGTTATTGTGAGACAACTATAGAAGATAGATATATGTCAACGCAGACTTTATTTAGCTTATGTAAAGAGCTACAATTATTTGATACGTCATTTTAAAAGTCCTATAGTTTAGCCTACGTAAGCCAAGAAAGTAAAATTCAACGTTGTCATATTATGCATTATTAAGAATAAGTCAAAAACTACCGGTTGGATCTTGACTAAAAAAAATGGGCAAGCATTAGCTCTCGAACAAAAAAAGAATCTTCGAAATCGGTTCACCAGGAGCGGAGTTCTGAGGTAACAAACATACAGACGAATTGATAACCTCCTCCTTTTTGAAGTCGGTTAAAAACGATGGATTACAGTAGTCACAATAAAGATAAAACTAATTTGTAACTTTTCAAATTCCTAACCGTAAAACACCCAAATAAGACTTATTCAGCAGTTAACGAGCATTTAATAATATAAAACCGTACATTTCAAATATTTTTACTCTATCTATAAAGCCATAATATTAAAAATTAAATTTATGTTTGCATGTCAAAGATTCAATTCTATGTGTATGTCCTGTGTATGATGTCCCACACGGTGAGATTGAGTAGAATTGTAACCAAACAATAATAGCGTGTATTGCTTTTAAATCTTACATTACGTTTATAACTGTGTCACTAAATAAACACCAATTTAGAAACTCTATTTTAGTAGCGTTACGTCATCGAGAAGATGTTTATTTTCTGTGGTATTTGGAAAAATTTATTAACGTTAGTAATATTTAAAAAGTTATTTTAAGAGCTTCGACGTTTCACATTCTTGTAGCTTGTAGGTCTCATGATAGAAAAATGTATCTTTTGAGCGACTATCGGTAGCTATAATCAGATTATTACCAGCCTTTGTGTAGAAAACAGACGTAAAGAGAGCAAGAGAAGAATGATATGAGAAGGGAATAGGCAACACGACACTCATGAGATGAAACGCAGTAGTATAAATCTATATATGAGTGAAATCTCGAGGCATAGCTAGTATTTCTAATAAAATTGTACGGTTTACTAGTTGAATAATTAAATAAGTCTTAATATTCAATTTAATAGTCTTGTAAACTCTCGACGAAGAACAACGTCATTGTATATATCAAATTGCGTGTCTGGAAGCAAAGCTTTAGTTGCGCATGACTAATTACTTTATGAAAGGCAATTACTTATTCTGCTAACGTAGCAAAAGCTTGACGTATGAACCGCTCTAGTTTTATTTCTCAGATAACACTACATTCAGTACGGAATATAAAAGAAAATGATACAAATGTTGTTCAATCGTGGTCATTTATTAAAAATTTCAAACTAGAATTTTTATGACATTTTGCGACATTCATACAATAAAACTCTTGCGCCGACTTATAAGTTAGCTACGTGTCTGGTTACCTTAAACTATACTATTAAATGATTTGTGTATGCGTATTGTGATTTGTATAAACTATACTATAAAATGTTGCGTTAATGTATGTTTAAGATAGGCGGTATTAGGGGCAAGCGCTCACTAGAGTTTTATCGTTCCGGGAATCCGTATCCGGGAGCTATATTGAGGTGCATGCATTCGGCGATTAAAAATCGCACGATCAAACGATCGCAAATAAGTATTCGATTTCTAATCAATCAAAATATCGGGCGAAAAAAAATCTCCAATGCGCGCTGGCCCTAAAAGTATCTACCCATAATCGACGAGCATGAATGCGTAGATGCTAAACAAGTAAGAGAGGTGTGCCAGGACCGTACCAAATGAAATCCATAATCTCTGCCTGCACCTCTAGGTTGAGGTCGTGATTGCTTGCATATTTATATAAGTGTTGCATAGTATTTTCCTGTGATGTAAGACACACACGATTTTTTTGGGATGACAAACAAGACATTCTCATCGATAACTTGCCATGTTATATTTGACCTGGGCGTTTTGTTTTAACTCGCGATTTGTTGAATTAGATATTTGTATGTGGACAATGTCTCAACGCATTACATAGCGCTCGTTAAAACAGTTGACGACCATCGGGGGACAGGTATGCTCACGTAGACAACGATCACGTAGACAACACCCCTACTTAGTAGATGTCATTATAGTCTTCGACGGTAACACGTTCAATTTGCGTAGATACCTCACCCAGACCGATAGCTACTAAATCCAACAACTAGGCCCCTAGATTACATTAGGGACCTAGAATTTTTTACTTTTAGCTCAAGATCACTCGGATAGCGAGCCCTGTATCAGATGAAGCTGTAAGAACCGTCAATAAGGAATGTGCAACATCTCACCCACGTGTCGATTATTCTGCACGGCGTCGCAGTTAGACACTTGGCCGCAATCAATGCGGATAGATTATAGACGGGTTTTTTTCGGGATTCGTTAACAAAACATGTTTAAGACTAATATATTTATCTGACTGTCGCCAACAATTTTACGGTGTTTTATCTATCGTTATACAAACATTTAATATGTTCTTCTCATATGCATACATGCATAATCGTTACTTATTATCCAAAGGGATTACTTACTACTACTTGGACTTTTTTCTAGAGTAGCCCAACCATACTTACGAACCTTTTTACCATCTCAAAGTCTCGTATCAAAAGAACCATCCTGCCTTTATACAGAGCTGCATTAGTTACTTTTGATAAAAGAGGCGCGCGAGTAAGTGACTTAGGTTATGAATGATCCTATTAACATGGTTAACATTGCAGAAGTAACAATTTTACAGCTTTAAGTGAGGCGAAACGACTACAAGGACGGCAGCTCAAATAGATTTTATAGAAGAAAGGCCAGTGTAGGTGTATCGAATGTTCTGCTGTTTTTAACGGGTTGTAAAATAATCGAAGAAAAATTAAGGGTTAAAAAAAAAAACAAAGACACCCACGAAAATTAGTTTCTAAGTGTACCTAAATTACTACTGCCTCTGTTGAAAATTGGGCGTAAATAAAACACAAAGATGAATTATAATGAATAAAAAAGAGACATTTGTTTCTTAAATTTCGGCGTTTCTATTTAATAAGGCTCAACGAAATAGAAACAAAATAAAGTCCTTTAATATTTCACTTCTTGTAAACAGACTTAACGACGTAAAAGTTTTTAGTGTGAATGGCGCACATTTACTCCGTGAATAATAAACTTAACATTTTTTTCATTTTAACCTTATAAAATACAGAAAAAAAAACCATCGACCGAACTAGTTTTGCGTAGTGAAAAAGGTACGGTACTAATTAAAATTCCAATATGACATTTTGAATCAGAAAATAGTAACAACAAAAGGATCACATGTTGTTCGGAATTTGTTGTATTATCCTTTACCACATGGCGCACAAAACTAATAAATTGCTGTTTTTCATTTTGTGATATTGTAGTTGATTTATGTCTCAATCAAACAGATTAATTTTTTTGAGAGTAACAGATATATTTAGACGATTTTAGCACGTGCACACTCTACCCAAAGTTACTGGGAAATTCTAATGATGGCAAACATCTATTGCGGGATTAATGGCCGTGAAAGAATGCCAGTCGTAAAAGTAAATGGGGTTTGAGAGGAAATGTGTAAACATGTAAAGTATGATTATCTCTAAAAACATTTATTTTTCCGTATTTTAAAGGATTATTTTAAAAATGAATTGTGTATGAAACTTCACATTTTCTGTGATGTATGCCTTGTATGACTTCGAGACAGACAATCAAATTATAATAATTTTATTATTTGTATTATTATAATTTATATTAATATTATTAGTATTACTAGTTAAAAATTGTCTTTTAAAACATTTCATAGCATACGGCTATTATCTGGTAACTTACGTTATACTATATGATAAAGCATTTTGGGAAGACCAACAGTAAATTTTACAAAATAAGTATTAATAAGAAATAAGAAACAGACAGCCAATAACATATTATTATCGTATAATATTGAAATTCGAAAAGCACAACAACTGCTATATTATACATTAAAACGTGGTGGTAACTTCAAACTTACAACTTAGCCATCAGTTATTAGAAGCAAAAGACTGACTTGAATTTTGTGTTTTGGGTTCTTAATTAAATAATTTTTCCTTAATTAAATAATACACCCTTGTGATTATTTACTCCATTATAAATTTTATTGATAAATATGCGCCCACGACCGTAACCCAGAGGAGTAGGCAGAGACCATGGATTTCCATTTGGCGTGATCCTGGCACAACTCTCTCGCTTTTTCTACATTCATACATCCACTCCTTATATCGCCCGTTTTTAGTAACCGGGTAATTTGATCGATATAAGTTCTGGGGCGTCCCCTACCAACACTGCCACTCACTTTTGCAACATAAATTTGTTTCGATATTCTCTCTTCATTCATCCTTTCAACATGCCCGAACCACCGAAGCATATTAACATATTCTTATTCTTTATTCTTAAGGATCGCATCTTAACGGCATTAACTCTACTAGCATTCTTTTCCTGCCAAACCCAGCTCTCACTTATGGAAGTGTATTAACGTGGGGTGGGAATATATGGATATTAACGTGGGGACTAGTACAGCATTGTGTATTGCCAGACGAGCCTTCATAGACACATTCTGACTCCTCACTACTGTACCTATAGCCCCATTCATTCGTCATTCAAAATCCTTAACATGTTTACCATCTCTACTAAACATACACCCCAAATACACGAACTCTTCTACCTGTTCCACTTGTTTACCGTTAACATTTATATCAATTACTGTCTTACTCTTTTCTCTTTCAAATACCATTACTTTCGTCTTATCTACATTCATCTTCATTCATACCTTTACCTTCTAATGAATCATTGACTACATTCGGCATAATTGTAGGTCCTCTGCCGATGACGCAAACATGATTGGCAATCTGCGTACAAGACACATTTTACAACCAGATCACCCATTCTTAATCCACAATCTTCGTATTTCAAAGCTTTCAAACAATCATCCATAAAGAGATTGAACAGCTACGGGGATGCTACACAGCCCTGTCTTACACCATTATTGATCCGAAACTAGTCTGAGTAGGCCCCGTTAATCCTAACACAAGCAGTAGAATCTTTATAAAGAGACTTTAAGGCTTGTATTAAATCACTGTTCAATCCAAACTCAACCAAGGTTGACCACAGATCATCTCTTTTAACTATATCATAGGCCTTTTCTTAGTCTTAGAATTTTTTTTTACAGCCAAGCTATCAGCATTTCAAGGGAAATCCTGTCATACCCGGGCGCTTTACTCAATTTAATTCTTTTCATCGCAATCACAATCTCATCTTTTTTATGGGATAAGGTGGCAAACGAGCTAGCGGATCACCTGATTTTATGTGAACGCTACCCATAGATATACGCAACGAGCAAATGTGTTGCAGATGCGTTGTCTACCCTTACATAACCAGGTAACCGTTAACCCCTCCCCGTCCCATCCTATCCTGATGAGGAAAGGGCGGGAAGGGGAAGAGGACTGAAATTATGCCTCCGGCACCTCACTCATCAGACGAAACGCGACGAACTTCTACTTCACGCCTGTTTTCTGTGAGGTCGTGGTATTTCACCGGTCGAACCGTCCCATTTGTGCAACAGATGTTGTTGTTGCGGGCTCTACCACTGTTAAATTATCACATTCAAAGTTATCTCACTTTCCAACTCCTGTTCTTCATGAGTATATGCCGTGTCAGATACAGACGCCTCCTAGCATTCAAACAACCTTTCAAAATATCTCTTCCATCTCTTCTGAATTGCTACTCCGTCATTTCGAAGGTTCTCATCACGAACAACATTCATTCTCGATTGTACTGACCTTCCCCTGGAATTTGTGACGAATTTATTTTTTATATTTACTTTTTTTTTATATTTTTTACATTTGCCTGGAAGTCGTCAATCTTTTTTCATCTCTCTCTCTCTCTTTTCTTTCTTACTTCTTCCTATTCACTATCTTTTTCTATCTCTTCCTTAAACTCAAGCCTTTCGATACCTTCATTCGTACAGTCAGATTGCCTGGCTTTTGCTGCCATTATATCAAGCCACGCTTTCTTCTTCGCATTCACTTCCATTCGAACATCCCTATCCCACCACAACGTGTTAGCTTTCCTTGCATCCTTCCTTTTGCTTATTCCACATACTTCGGGGGCAGCTTCCACTATCCCATTCTTTAATTTAGCCCAAGCACTCTCAACGTCCATTTCTTCCAAATTCCTTTCTTTCAACGCGCAAAATTTTTCTTCCAAACAACTTACATATTTTTCTTTCACACAATCATCTTGCAATAGTTCTACTTTAATACGTTCTTCCTGGGTAGTAGATGCAGGTGCTCGATGGTGCCAACGTTTGAACAAACCCTTGACCATATTACTAGGTAAAGGTCTGTTCCCACGTTGGAACCCCGATAAGCCCTCGTATCTACTACCCCGCTTTTCATTTTTTCATCCACAGCTACATAATCTATTATCGATCCTGCTCTCTTTCCAATGTATACCGTCATAAGTCGGAATCAACACATCACAGCGTTTACCAGCAATTTTCTCAGTTTGTAGATTCATCCAGTCCTTGTCAATAAGGGATTTGATAATGCACAGAATCTTTAGGAGTCTTCTGGCAGCAGTGACAGATTCAGGTATTTTTTGTATGATATTCATATAATATTAACAAGCTAACAATATTAAAAATATTTTTTATTGTTAAACGTAATCATTTCGCCAAACAGCTAGAGCATAGCGAGATTATGATAAGTTATGAGATACGAATAATGCATGGCATATAGTTATGAAGTACTATTGCGTTCTCTTCCCCGATGACGCATCATAAATTTTATAGTAATAGTGTTCATAACATACCCATAGTTATTGTGCATGTCGCTATTATTCTTGATTTTATATCCGATAGGCACATAAAACCGCTTGCAAACACTTAGCGAGAGCTTACGGGGTCGTAAAAATGAACGTACGTCAAATATAAGTCTATGTAAATGATCTATGGGTAAACTTTACCTGTTTTAAACGGCATCGTAACTATTTACGAGTACATGCATTGATTTATTAAAATCAATAAATCTCTTGTTTTTCATAGCTTTAGCTGGCTGTGAGGCATCAGCTTAAAAAGCTTAGGTCCACTGGCACGGTTTAGGTGATGGTTTCGGGGAGTTGGGCTGGCTGGAATGATCCTAGCCCCCGCCCACACGCAAAATACGCGCTAGTCGTGGAGTTGCGGAAAAGTAGCCCTACTACTACTAGGTGATGGTTTATATTGAAAATTCTATTAAAACAATCGACCGTAAACATCTATACGTACTTGTGGAAAAAGTCATAGAATGTAAAGGAGGATTTTTTGATCAAAAATCAGTCCTAACTAGCCTTTTTTGCATGAACTGTTAATATTTCTTTACGCTTTTAAAGTATATTGTTTGTCAATCAATGTTCTATATGTATAAACAGGTTAATTAAATATTTAATATTTTATTGGAGTTTTACTTTACTTCCCTACTTTAATTAAGGTGGTCTTAAACTTTTGTCCTGCAGTGTATGTACGTTAAGCCCATACCAAATATTAGGCCACATTTTATTTTTTTATCGGAGCTTATTAAATTTAATAGTTTTAGTAATATTTAAAGGACAACTTAATTTAGAAATATATATGTGTGTAAAAACAACGGTACAATAAGTATGCACGTCAAGGGTTGGATTTGATCGACTTACCATCGATAAAACATTAACACTATAAGGACAGTCGATATAACAATGGCTCTTTTGATGTCACAAAAACATTTCCGCCTCCATCCCTTCCTACCCATCTTGAGTCATTTAGTCGCTTTATACATTTTTGAGTATTTCGTAGTTTTTACAGATGCTTCATTTTGCATTTATATAATGAAAAGCTAAAATAACTTTTATAAAAGGAATATGCCTTGTGTTTACGTTATGAATATTGTATTACTATTCTTTAAATTTAGTTTGTTCATTTTAGATTTGTATTAGTTTTGATTTAGTTTATTTTGTTGTTAGATTTGTACAACGTTGCAAAAAATGTATTAAATTAACAACATAACAAAAGTGCTGGGATACACCTTTAAGGGTTAAGAACAAAAGACAAAGGAGCAGCTTCATTAATTGTATTGTGTTTTTTATTGTGATTCTGCCGTTAATGTGTATAATAAGAAATAAATAAATAAAATAGTCGACCACGCGACTCAAATAGAGTGAAAGCTTTCTTCTAAAAACGAATTTTATCAATGAGCTGTAGGTACTAAAATAAATGCTGGAAAGGCAGAAATTTTAAATCTTTGAGGCTATATAAAGCGGGATTGAGGAAAAACCTATTCCAACGGGGCGCGTTATAAGATGCAATTAAAACGGAAAAGAATGACCATTGTCAGCTCCATCTCCACATTTTACTATTTGCTAAGACCAGATCTCACCTTGCAATTGCATATGTGAAAATAAAAATTCTTTTCTCAAGCATAAAGTTATAAATGTTCATGAAATCAAAGAAAGTTTATGTATTTATTTATATACATAAACCCTTGTCAATGAAATTGTTCACGCGAACCTATAAGATTTTCCTCTACCAAATATAGTCTAACGCGGCTAAAGACATTTCGGCATACAAAAATAACCATCTTGGATTACATTTTAAATCTATTGTAAAAAATATAACAATGCTGATTTCAAAGATTAACAAATGTTCACATTAGATTACATCTCAACGGTGATATTCAATGCAAACATTAAACCAATCTGTAGCTGAAATGGGCTGCTTCGACTCGGCGATAGAATATTAAAAGTGTGCCTCCGTGGAATACCGAAATGTTATTGGTGAGTTCCGTGTGTTTTGTAAAGTAATAATATTTGCATTTGTTTTTCTTATTACAGAAAGATGTGCGAGTTTGAGAAGCTATTTAAAAAAAAATACTCTCCATTGTCTGATTGCAATAACAGTAGCTTAGAAGTCACGTATTATACATAAATCATAAAGCCATTGAGCCTTAATTTAAATGCTGTTATAATTTGATCTAATCTAATCTTTAGCGCTAATTGAAACAACAGTGGTAGAGCCCGCAACAACAACATCTGTTGCTCTCAACTGGCCGGCTTGACGGGTGAAATACGACCTCGCATAGGACAGGCGATAATCTTGTTGCAGATGTCTATGGGTAGCAATGACATGATATCGGGTGAAGCGCATGCTCGTTTGCCACGTTCTTCTATAAACAAAGACAAAGTGCCAAAAACTACGTTCTCAATACAAAAAATAGTCTCTAAAGTTTGCATTCTAAACAATTACATGTCAGAAATAATTTCATGTCAGAAACTGTTGCCTTGATTCCTGCCCAGACAGCCTCCATATTTGTAAAAAACTCCATATAATGTGCTGTCATTTGACCCTCTATTAGTATAATACCGTCGTAACAGCTTGCAGATATTTATAATCATTCTGAACTACGTTTACAGTAAACAGCGTCTGATTTACGAGCATCGAGCCGATTACGTTGAAATATGTACGAGCCATAAGTTTCAATTAAACTATACAATAACCATTAATCACTTCATATGATTAATCGATTTCACGCTTCTGAGTGATATAGTATATCTTTGTAATCGTTTACACAGAATTAAACTTCAAGCTTCTGAACGATATAATATATATATTTGTAATCATTTACACAGCATGAAACATTTTAATTTGCATCCAAGATTTGCAAGCCTGAAAGTAGCACCGATAGTTAAAAAATGGGCAGAAAGATGATGATGCTGATGATTTGTGTATTGGTTTTGAAGTGGTTTATCGTAAACTTAATTTTTCTTTGTCTCAAAGTATTTAAAAAGTGATAGTAATTTTATTTAGAAAAGCAACGCGAACCTTCTTTTGATATTGGATTGGAAATTTTCGAAATACGGGATGTATTTCGAAAATTCCCAATCTTTCTTGGATCGATCGAATAGAAGTTATCATAGGACTTCCGCACTGAGGCTAACTATGCGAAGGAGGAAGCACCCCCGTAGCGCCCTCAATCATACTAACAAATGATACTATGGCAATATGACAAAATAATACTTTAGTTAAAATGATCGCCACAAAGATCGGTCGCCTGCCGCCCTCATCCAGTGGGCTCCCGCAACCTTGACCGGATCGTGAGGAGTTATCGCAAAATAAAAACTAATCGTCGAGAATATAAAATCAATCGCGGGCCTAACACCGATGTTGAGACTATTCGCTTGATGCGACAACCTTCGCGTCGCACGCTTTGCTGTCTCCCGATGTACTCAAGCTCAATATGCTTTCACTAAAGGTATCGACTCTTGTAAAACCCGATACATTAGATTCAACATAAATACATTTTTAGGACAACGAAGTTTGCTGGGCTAGCTATATGAGCTATATGAAAAACTATAACGAACTGAATTTTTCCATGAATTATTTTTTGTAAATAATTTTGATGTTAAATCGGTACTTTGTTAAAATATGCGATAGGTAAAGTTTTGCTTTAACAGATTTTAAATTTTAAGTCGTAAATAATTAAATTACTTAAGATTTAATAAAAAATGATAAATATTTCATAATTTATATTTTATTGAAAGAACATATTGTTAATCATCGTAAAATCAATAGTATATTGTGTTTCCATTTTTCTAAAGAAAAGAAACATTTTCAGCCAGATAAGATCGCATGTTAAAAATGACAATTCAGCATTTTTTTAAATGACCGTACGTATTTTTTAATTAGAAGATTAGATTTAAAAAGCTAGCAAATACACAGTTGTATGGCAATAGATAACTGCCTTTATAGTATTATATTTTAAATAAATAAATAAATAAATATGCGCTCACGCCCGTAACCCAGAGGGGTAGGCAGAGATGACGGATTTCCATTTGGCACGATCCTGGCACACCTCTCTCGCTTCTTCTACATTCATACATCTACGCATACATGCTCGTCGGTTATGGGTGCTCCTTATATCGCCATTTTTTAGTAAACCGCTAATCTGATCGATATAAGTTTTCCTGGGGCGTCCCCTACCAACACTGCCACTCACTTTTGCAACATAAATTTGTTTCGTTATTCTCTCTACATTCATCCTTTCAACATGCCCGAACCACCGAAGCATACCTTTCTCAATTCTAGTCACAACATCCAAAATATTTTAAATGTTTACATAAATATACATATATTACCTTGTACTATATTTGCTATGTTAAGCCTGTTATTATCCCTGATCACTAAGGTTGTATACTAAACCATGAGGATTTAAGAGCTTAAATGTATACATATAATAAAAATGTAACTGATCGCTGTCTGTACATAAAAGATATTTGAGAAAAACTATTGGGGCCTTTATAAGCGCAATAAAACCCAAAACAATGAGTATTAGAATTTTTGTCTCTGTCTGCGTTTGTGCGCGCTAATCTCAGAAACGGCTTAATTGATTTGGGTGCGGTTTCCACTAATGTATTGTGGTAAACTTCACTTAACATTTAGTTTTTGATTTATCTCAATCAGTTTATACATTAAAAAGTTATATCAATTTAAAAAACCATGTCTAGTTGTGGGACCGAATAAATTAAAAAAGTTCGTCAAAACTTTTCCAAATTCAAATAAGCATGTTGCTGACGCATGTTGCATATTGCACATGTTCTTCACGAGAACCTAAAAGATTTTCCCGCACCAAATATCGTCAAACGCGACTAAAGAAGTTTTTCACTTTAAAAAACAGTTATAAAAGCTCCAATATAACAAATATCTACTTGAGTCCGCTGTCAAACTGTTACAAAACAGATACGCATCGGCCAACATATTATACTGCGCGGAGATCAGACCGCTATCAAAGCAATGAATGTCTCGCCTCAATCCAGCGCGATCAGTACTCATCTATAAATAGTGAAAATCCCAGGTATGTGGCAATAAAACTGTCTTCACTTCAAAGTAATCTTAATATTTTTGTGTGGAATATCTTACAAACCATTTCTTTCTGTATTTACAATACATTTATTTAATTTACTTCTTGTAATATTGTGATTTTCCTAATATCGGGATTCTGTTACAAATGAATTAAAATAGAATAAAAAGCTTATTCAATGTTTTATAGAGTTTTTATAACTTAATTTTTTTATTGAGTTTGTTAACTCCGATGTTAGTCGAAAGACTTCAACGTCTAAAATTCCGTCGGTGGTATCAAAATTAATTAGCGGACTGCCCTAATAACTTAACATGTCGTCATACTTTTTTTACATATATGTAACCGACTTCAAAAAGGAGATTTATCAATTCGTTTGCACTTTTTTGTTTGTTACCTCAGATCTCTGTTCCTGGTGCGCCGATACAATGATTCTTTTTTTACATCTACAGCTAGTGCTTGTCGAGTGGTCCTATTTTTTTTTAATTAAGATCCGACCAGATGTTCTTGAGTTATTCTTAATAATGCCTAATATGACAAAGTTGAGTTTTACTTTCTTGGCTTACGTAGGATAAACTATAGAACGTATGTGAAAATTAAGTATAAAAATGCTAATTAAGACTCACGGATGCCATATCTCTATCTTCTACAGTTATCTCACAATAACTGCTTGTTTTTCTTTAGAATTATTAATTTTAAGTAATACCCTATCTTTCCTATTCACTATTAATCAAATAAATATGTTTGTAAGCTAGATTATTAAATGTAGATTATAATTGCCCTTTACGGTATACCGTCCTGACAGATACTTTAGAAGATATCAAAAGCTTAAAAACCATGCGCAAGTGAAAAAATTATAGTGATTTTGATAATTCTTTATTTGTTTGAAAGTTGGTAGTTATCATGTATTCCCATATAAAGATCAAGATCTCACCAGTCGTTTTTGAGTTAATTTTAATAAGTCGTATTTAATTGCCCGTGTTCTCGTGTTAAAACGACTGTCTATCAAGCCAAGATGATGGGCACGTTGCTCCTTCGTCGCGTTCGATAAACGATCGTGAAACTAACCAAAAAGGTGAGTACGTTTTTCAAAATTTTCTCTGTTCAGAATTTTTTTTTATGTAAACCCGTATTTTCGAAAGCCTATATATTTGCGTTTTTTACTAGTCTGTTTTAAAATGGCGCTGGAATTCGATTTCCTGATTTGAGATAGGCGTTGCTTCTTCTCTTCGTTTGTCTCATTTAAACGATGCTGTCTCATATGAGCAGCGCGTTTGGTAGGTCTGCCCCTATCCTGATAAACAAAATCAACAAACTTAAGATTAACTAAAAATCGAGAAATAAAAAAATTTTTAACAAAAAAATAACTTCAAAAACAAAAAATGCACTAAAAGTAAAATATAATTTCAATGGAAGATGGTGGCAAACGATCAAGCGGATCACCTGATGCTAAGTGAGCGCTGTCCATAAACATCCGCAACTTGTCCGCAAGAAGCAAATGTGTTGCAGATGCGTTGCCTACCTTTATTGACAGAGGAGGGCATAGACAGGAATAAGGATATTTCCCCGTTAACACCCACCCCGTCCAATCCTCTTCCCGTTCCTATCATATCCACATGAAGAAAGGGTGGAAATAGGAAGAGAACTGAAATTAGGCCTCCGGCACCTCACTCGTCAGACGAAACGCAGAATATTTCTACTTGACGCCTGTTTTCTGTGAGGTCGTGGTATTTCACCGGTCGCGGCTCTACCATTCGTGCAACAGATGTTGTTGTTGCAGGCTCTACCACTGTTAAAATACTAAATTTTACGCAATCTATTTATATAAAAAGGAATTGCTGTTTGACAGTCATGCTTATTCTTAAAAACGGTTGAACTGATTTAGATAATTATTTTTTGTATTAATGCCCTCAGTCCAGGAAAGGTTTAAAAGTAGACTAAATAGGAAAAACCAAAAGAAAAAAGACCAAAATCGGTTATTTTGTGTGTTATTTTGGTTTATGAAACTTTTAAATCTTCACGTTAAGTGGCGTTCGTGGCAGAATTATCTTTGGACAGCTGCGCGCGCATGCATATCATATGAACGGTCTATTATCATATATCATATGAACGGTATATCATCTGTACGGTCTTTTGACATTTTCATATTATTTGTTTCATATTTGAAATTGTTTTTCTCGCAAAAAAAGATGGGCATTAATATTTTAAAGATTGCAAAGGGAGTCCGACACATTTGAGTGACCGTGAAAAAAGTTCCGTATAATTTTACATTGTTCACGTGCAAACCGCACCGATGACCGATGACCGATGAGCAACGGATAATGAACATATCGGATTAGCAACTAAGAATAACCTAAAAGAGAGGCCGAAAGCCTCCTGTAAGCTTGGAACAAGCGGCATTCCCTTACAATCCCTACTATCTACTATGATGCCGACAAATCAAATAACATTTGGAGAAACGCCGATATTGTAAGGGCGTTGCAATTAGGCTGTGATTCCGATGGATTGTATTATGCAGGCAGAAAAGTGAAACGGCCGGGTGCGCGCATGGAAAGCCATTACTTTGTTTATTTACCTACGAGAAACTAAAATAAAAATGTTTTTTACCAGAAAGCTTTGATTTCAATGTTAACATTTATATTTCATGTCCGATAAATGAAATAAGTTACTTTCACCCGTATTATATTAAACTAATTTTAAATAATGTAGGACGTTCATCGGGTCGTCTGGGTTATTCACATCATTACGGGGTTTGTTTAGTACAAAAGAAAATTAAGAAAAATCCAAAAGGAAATATATACGAGGGTGGGTCAAAAAGTTCGCGGAACGGAGGGTAAAAAGTAAGAAATAAAACACAAAATTATTTTTCCTTCTCAATGTATTCCCCCTTAACTCTAATACATTTATTAGACCTATCAATTAATTTATTAATACCTTCGAAAAAAAATGATTTATCTTTGTCGTCAAAATAGGCCGAAATTGCGCTCTTCACTTCTTCATCGCTGGAAAATTTCTTCCCTCGAAGCTATTTTTTCATTTTTGGGAACAAATAATTTTCACTTGGGGATGAATCTGGGCTATAGGGAGGATGTTCCAAGATTTCGAAGCCCACTCTTTGAACAGCAGCTATCGCAACTTGCGCCCTGTGTGGTGTGCCCTTTTTGTGCCCTGCATGGAGTCTTGTTTGGACTCAGGCTCATAATGATGAACCCAAGTTTTATCTCGTTCTACTTAAACTAGACTAACGTAAAACTAGAAGTAGGAAATACGGAATCTGTCTATGGGTAATTTTGAAAAAACCGTCTTGATCCTACATACGCAATAGACCAAACAAAAACAATGGCGACAGCGGTTAATAGTATTGGAATCGTATTGGAGTCAAATCAATTTTTGCAAAATTAATTTTTGTTGGTGTGCATGAAATAAATTCGCAACATGAAGAATAAATCTTGACGGGTTTTTCTGGATTTTCGTAAAGATGAATGATGAGAATTATAACGCATATAAGCCATATGTCAGGCCTCACAGTAAGAAAAGCCGGCCAAGACAATATAAACAAAGCCAATACAGATTAACGTTCCGTAAACACTGTTTGGTGACATTATAATTGCGATATAACTATTGTCACACAACAGGTAGGTAGAATGTATGTACATATGAGTGATATAATGTACATGCATAAATATGTGCATATATGGAAATCATAACCTTCATCTCTGTAATGTGCTCACAATCATTATTTAACCGTGTAAATTGATATCAAGTGAATCATGGTAAGTAACAGCTACTATCAGATATCCGTAAAACAAGAAAATCACAGATATATTAACATAACCCCATGTTGGATGGGGTGAGCAACTATACCTCAAGGGGATATGGTAGCCTTATTTTTCTCATCATAGGGGAAGAATAAGGAGATAAAAAGAGAATGGAAAGGGGATTAGGCTTCCATCACCCACATTAAACGAAACGCAGAAATATATACGTCCGTACTCTGTGAAGAAACTTTGCGACTTCGTATAATAAAATACCAGAAACTACATTGTAGTTGACTAAAGTATACTACTGTTACATCCATGCATTCGCAGAGAACAACAGAAATTCCATTTAATTACCACTTTAAATCTCAAGACACTAAAGTTCATTTTATAGCTAACGGTATATAAACACGCCATTTTAATAAAGTAGTTCTATTAGCCACGCGGATACAAAATAACAATGCACCATGACATTTCTTTAAATTTACTTATTAATTGATTTTTGTAATTATGCCACTATTCAATAAAATGTGCAACAACTTGTTTTTTTTTCTATAAACCTTGTGTCTTAATAGTCCGATATTACCATAAAATATCTCAAATTAGTACTTCAGGAGTGCTGTTTACAAAAGTAATGAGCTACACTTTTATTTATATGGCATAAAATTGAAAATTCATTCATATATGTTTAAATTCACAAAAGAGTGGCAACACGTTGTTAACCCCTAAAATTATTAGGCGCTTCTAAAATGCTTGCATAGAAGACAAAAAACGTAGAAACTTTCCACTCATCGTTAGGTTCATTCATACATTCAATATATTTTTTACTTCAAACTATATAACCTACAAAATTTCTTTGTTGTGCTCCTCATGGAAGCAGATCTAGAACATATATTTTATGGATACTCTCTCTAATGTCATATTCATGAGTATACAGAAATCAGCCGACAAACGTTTAGTTCCCATTTTAATAACCCTCATCAATTTCAAGAGGCTTACACCTAACTAAGAGTTTTTACGACTATATACATATTTTTTTCATAATTTTTACCTTAGCCATTTTCATGTCATTGGTCATTCGTTTTGTTCTATTCTAAAAAGTACTATTAAAAAAAATATTTATCAGATTTTGTGAGGCGTTAAACATCATTTATTTACTAAAACTAACGATAAAATCATTTTAATGATTTTTAAAGTATTTCTCTTGTTTTAAAATTGTAATACTTATTGTTTGTTGTGTCTAACTTAGTTATCTATTTAATAATCATAAAATTTTCAAATTTTAATATGCTTCCTAAGGATAAATATAACTATAAAGCTACTTACGGAACCATGTAAATATTTATTGAACACTATTGATGCTATAAGTGTGGATATTTTAGCGATTGCAAAGTTCATTTTCGTGTAATCTGACTCCTTCCTGGATTTCAAAGTACTTCCGTTCGGCTCTTCTAGTCTACGTAATACGCACCTCTACCGCTTTAATCAAGTTTCCTGAAGCTTATCCAAGTCACTTACTGCGAGACATCGGATATATATGTATGTGTAGGTACTTGTTACGTACACATGCACGACTTGTAACATCCCCAACCAACAATAGACTTATTTTAGTAAGGTAAACATAGAGTTGAGATCGTTTAATTTCAGATAATAAGCGGTACTGCGATATAAAGGTAAACCAACATTCCAAAGATCCTACTTGACTAGTAGGATCTTTGGAAGGTTGGTTCGGACCGCCTCTTCCTAGACGGATGATATTAATGGCGTTTACGCCTCCTATGATATAAATGGTTTTCGCTTGGTGTCTACATCCAATTGTACAATAATAACACTAACCCTGTTCATGTAACTTACATAGTCAATCGTGAGAAACAGTTTAGGAATGACAATATGTCATGATGTATATTTGTATAATTTGACCGTTAGCAGAATTCTAAACCACAATCCGTAACATCTGTTTTACAAAACCCCATTATTTGACAACTCAGCACGATTTCATTAACATTAGAAATAGATCATTATTTATAGTGTTGTTGCATTAAAAGTTTTGCTTCAAATTTCTCTCGTTTTTTTTTTTATTTTGTGTTTTCTCTATAGGTTTTTGGTATTATACATATGTTTTACTTTATTTTGGTTTTATTTAACTAAGAGGTATGTATGATATATAAATTTAGTTTCCCACTACATATATGATCTAGTTTATCTAGGACAGACAGGGAGATAAGCACAAGTGTTCGTCACGATTTAAAGTAAATGTTTTCATTATGTTAGGTGAATATTACTGGTATGGTCACTCGTGAAGCTATTTTATAAACATAATAGCGGACTATATTCTTAGCTCAAAGATAAATAAACTAATCACTACAACTGACTTTATCGCTCTTAAAAATAATTTCAATTACTTTCATTTAGACTGTCAAACGCGTGTATTTAAAATTCCAGCGTGGTCTAATAAGGACGTCCAAATTCCACCTCCACTGTATGTTTGTAATAGCAACGATGTACGATATAAACTTACATCGTTGACAAATATTTATTAAAATATGTTTATTGTTAACATATTAAAATTCAAACAGGCGTCGACGTTCAGTTTTTACTAAAGAAGTAATCCTTATTTTAAACATACATATGATGTGTCATAGATACGAGTCCTCGTATGATGAGGTTTATTGCTTTATCTCGTTGATCCCACTCAAGCAAACATAATAAAATACGATAGGCCTTCAGCTAGGCCGTAGGCAATCACTGGCATTAATTGTTGGTAATAAGTATTAAGTTGTTCAACAGTGTGTTGCAATGTAATTCACAACGCTTATACGGCCAGTTACGATGACATTGCTGTATGAATAAATACAATAAAAATTTCAAATTTCAATAATAGTTTCTATTATTCATTATCATCATATCCTGTATAAATAACATGCTGAGCATATTAGTCGTTATCTGATCCGTAAGCAAGTATTATTACAGCTAACATTACTACCACTTTGGACTGCGTTAGCGCTGGGAAAAGAAGTGGCGGATGAAACTCCAGCAATAGTTCTATCATTAATAGGGCAGAATACCTTGCCAGCTGTGTGGCCATATCGGGAATAAGATGGCCGTCCTCGCCGGAAAAAGGATAGTGTGTTATTTGACTTTTTTATCTCGGTTTTTCATTTTCGATATTTATGTAGACTAACGGGCCCAAGAGATGTCTGTCGCGAGCGTTGACTTGCTCTCTATTAGAAGTTATTAGTTAAAAATATTAATCTAAACTAAACCATCCCGGGAATCACAATCGCAATCGCACAAAGTTTCATCAAAATCAGTTCAGCCGTTTTCGAGGAGTTCAGTCACATAAACATACACAGACGAAATATTTTTTTTTTAAGAGTGGGCAAACGAGCGGCGGTAACACCGAGGTGATCAACAACGCCCATGGACAACCGCAATACCAGAGAAACTGCAGATGCGTTGCCGGCCTTTAAGAAAACGATAGGCTTCTTGAGGGACCCTAAGTCGTACTGGTTTGGAAATACCGCCGAAGACAGAACGTTTCACAACACGGCTGTGCGTGGAAAAGAAAATTTCGCGAGAACCGCACTGTGGAGGAATGCCAGCCATCCAGGTGGCGTGGATGATACCTGGTGGTCTGTAGTGTCGTCCGATGAAGAAACTCGGCGGCAGGAATGATTCCAAGTAGTTCTTCGGAACACTCCCCGTGGTATACGATAAAAAATGCAGAGGGAACTGACGTCCCTCCGCAAGGCCGTAGTATAAAGCCGATCGGAAGGAGCTCGGTCGTTGACGATTCGAGTCGCTCGCCGTTGTAAGCGGTCAAATGGAAGAAGCTGGTATTGGGGTGCTCCCGCCCAGAGATGCGAGCAGTATTCCATGTTTGGCCGAATTTGCGCCTTGTATTATTGAAGGCGGTGGTCCGGAAATACTGCTTCGCTCTACTGAATACACCCAGCTTTTTAGAGACCAACTTGGCCTTGTCTTCCAAGTGACCGCGAAACTGAACGTCACTCGATATGTCAACGCCGAGAATACCGATACTGACCTGTGGCAACCAGGGGAATGCCCTCAAAAGGAAGATCCACGGCAATAGGTTGTTTTTTAGCGGTAATGGTACAAACTTGTCTTTATGGGATTGAAATCAACAAGATTTTGTCGACACCAATCTGAGACTTCATCCAATAGGATCTCCAGTTCAGACACAAGTTTTGTCCGGTTCTCATCGGCAGTAGCCCGAAAAACGTTAGCGAGGGCCGTGTACAGTGCATCACACGTTCCATCGTCTGCATATGGATGTTTCTAATGTGCAGTATATCATTGATATGCAGAAGAAACAAGGTGGGCGATAGTACAAAGCCCTGTGGAACACCAGCATTAATTAGTTTCGGTTCAGAGCATGCACCGTCGACAACGACCTTGATGCTCCGATCCTCCAAAAAGCTGGAAATTCAGGCGCATAGTTTCTCGGACAGCACGTCGAAAGGCAACTTCGAAAGAAGTGCTTTGTGCCACAACTGATCAAAGGCTTTGGCCACGTCCAAACTAACCGCCAGGGCCTCCCCCTTGCCCTCGATTGGCTCCGGCCATCGATGCGTGAGATACGCAAAGATAATTTAACTCACGCCAGGCTAGAAATAAACGGGAAATCAAGAAAGCTATTACGCTAATGATTTCTTATATTTCCGACAATATTACACATTGGTACAATTTTTTTTAATGAATTTTATCGCATTTATTTTAACTTTTTGTTCCCGACGTTTCCAGTACTTTACAGCGCTATTGGTCATGGGGGGACTTAGGTGTTTGACGTTCCAATGTCTAAGTACCTTCCTATTTTCAATAATTATTTCTGCTCCGATCTATGCAGAAAGAGCTCACAGTGTCTTGAGGTATCGCAGTTGTATGCTTGGTTTGGGATTTAATTTTATTAATCACGGGATCCCAAGCAGGTGCCATCTTCCCTATCGCCTTAAAACGTACTGGGTAGGCAGGGGTGTTCTTTTGCGAGGACTTGTGGTTTATCAAATCTTATTATGACGTTAAAATACGCATTTAAATGCGTAAAATTTGTTTTATTCCGAAGAATAATAGTTTGTGCCAAAAGCATTTGTATAAATTTTCATAACACTAATTACTTAGTAGTAGGCTAATTTCCGCAACTTCACAAATAACGGAATTTTTGCATGCGGGTAAGACATGGATCACTCCAGTCATCCCAGCTTCTAAAATATCCCAGCAATGCGAGCTTTGCTCTGCGTTGCATAGAGGAGTATTATTGATACGTATATTACCGAATAAATGCCACAAGAACAATCTTAAAACGATTGCGATAAAAGAATCAATGTTACTTATTAAAATAGAATTAGGTATATTACTTTTTCGTAAAAAGGTAAAGCGTTAAATACTATTCTGCATAGTAATGTACCAGTAATAAAAAATAAACAAACTACACAGTTTCAACTCTACTGTTAAAGTTATAGACGGGACGGGTTCTGTTTAATTGTGCATCTCAGTTTGTTCGCAATTTGTCTGTCTACCTGATTGAGAACATGATGCTCACAAACTATTTACTATACGACTTTTGATTCGCTTTTCGTCTATTTCTACTAGATAATTGAATGTTTAAGCATATAACGAGAATTGCAGTTAGTTTTTATAACGAGAAGTAAAAAATATACTTTCTTGTGATGTAGATACAAATGCTTGTTTCAACATAACAGATTTTTTTTGTGACTGATATATCACTGTTTGACTGGGAGGAAACTGGAAAATATTAATAAAACATCCTTTATGTATTTTCATGGAAAAAGGTGGCAATCGAGCAAGCGGGACACCTGCTGTTAAGTGAGCGCATGCCAACTATGACCCATAGGCATTCACTACTAGCAGAGGAGGGGGATAGACAGGAAAAAAGATATTCCCTTGTCCTATTCATCCCCTCCTCCGTCCAATCCTCTTCCCTTTCCCATACTATCCTTTGTAGGTAACTATAGGAAGGGGAAGAGAACTGACACGGGTCCTCCTGTATATCTTACGATTTCGACAAAATTACAACATTTCCGATGTAAGTATAAAAAGTGTAATGGCTACCATGTCTGGTAAATGACGTTTGTTTATTTACAACAATCATATCTTGAATTAAAAGAAGGTATAGTTATATCGACCCTCACTAGTCGACGATGAGTCTATGCAAGCGAAAAATGAATTGGGAGATCTGTGAAACGTAAGCGGGTCGGTGAAAGTCAATTTCTTTATACAGGAGCGCCCGATATCTCGCTACTATACTCAAAGAACTGTAATGCACAAACCTGTATCTAACATCTTTCAAAGAATTTCGTTACGCCGCTTCATTTTATTTTGTTTCTTTTTAATTTTAGTTTCATTTCAATACATGTAATAACAACAGTGAAATTTGGAGTAGATAAATTTTAAAAATTGCAATATTATCTAAGCAGAGGCTTTACCCAAAACCGAAAAACATCGCAAGCGGTATACGTTATAAAATTTTTTGCTGATTAAGTTGCATCCACATCTATCATCGAATGCGCGGCGAATGTGCAGCTAGCGAGCCGTTCGCGACTCAAGCAAAGCTAAATACAGATTTAATGGTAATTAACTAATTACAGGTCATGGTTACAATAAAATATTTTAAATTTAAACATTTATCAAAATCTACTTCAAGGTACAAGTAATTAATAACATTAAAAAATAATACAAATATCTGACAAAAAAAGTGATAGAAATTAGTTTAAAAATAATATGATAACTGATATTTATACTAGACTACCTACTCTATGCCTAATAACTGGATCCTCAATTCTGAAATCATAATAGTCATAATAGCGCACTACTAACAAATCTATTTGACACTTTTATTACAAGAATATAAAAATCAGCAATTGTGAAAATATTGAAAGGTCATTGCGATGCGATTGTGTTAGCAGAATTAGGCCATCCATCATCCAAAGTGTACATACAAAACTGTATGATGATAGGATAGATTATGTAAAAAAAGGTCTGACAGAAAACCGATTTCGATAAATATACGTATGTCATGAGTTGTTTCTATTTTGGCTTTAGATAAAACAGTTACATCAATGGGATCACGTTGGGGATACATTACGTAAGCATACCTCGCTCGGTATAAACTTTACGGAGTTTTTTTATCGGTACAATTTAACGCCGCAGTCAGTAAATATCGAGCGGAGCTGCTGAAATAGGACGCCTGTGGTTTAGTGCCTCGTAAATCTGTCTCCACGGGACGCACGCGGCTCGGTGTTAGGTCAAAAATTGTCTAATACAGATCTTAGACCGTACAAAAGTGAATTGAGAATCTCTTTACCTTATAGGTGTCTTTATTAGGACGCCGACTGACAGAATCTTTCAAAAAATTACTGTCTCGGTTTCCGGGCCCAGCGAGCTTATTTTTAACATGTTAATAATAATGATACATTTTAATATATCTATTCTTGTCTTCAATTTCCTCATAGATATTTAGAGTTGTTTATGATGCTGTAAGAGTCGCTTCTCTCTGCCTTCCTGCCACTTTTGTCGTGTCAGTTATGTCAAAGTTTTAGTGAAATATTTAAACTATATAAAATAAAAAAAAAATGCGCTCACACTCGTAACCCAGATGGGTAGGCAGAGGTCATGGACTT
>JWHW01038906.1:36701-53003 GCA_000931545.1 Papilio glaucus | reverse complement strand
CAGCATTGTGTATTGGCAGGCGACCCTTCATAGACACATTCTGACTCCTCACTACTGTACCTATAACCACATTTATTTTATTTCCCGCTTTCACACGTCGTTCAAAATCTTTAACATGCCTATCGTCTCTACTAAACATACATAATATAATAACCAAATACACGAACTCTTCCCGGTTTTCCAGTTCTTTACCGTTAACATTTATTTCAATTATAGTCTTATTTTGTTCTCTGTCAAACACCATTACGTTCGTCTTATCTACATTCCTCTTCATACCTTTATCTTCTAATGAATCATTCACTACATTCAGCATAAGTTTTAACTCCCTCGCCGATGACGCAAACACGATCTGGTCATCGGTATACAAGAGGCATTTTACACCTAGCTCACCCATTTTCAAAGCTTTCAAACAATCATCCAAAAAGATATTGAACAGCCACGGGGATGCTACACAGTCCTGCCTTACACCTTTATTGATGCTTAACCAGTCTGAGTAGGCCCCGTTAATCCTAACACAAGCAGTAGAATCTTTTTTTTTCCTGTTCAATCCAAACCCAATTATATATATATAACGGCGCGCGCTTATTTTGATCGATTGTTATTGTTTACAAAAAAAAAAATAGAATTAGGGTAGTTGAAAATAATGTTGACATTGCCATCTAGTTGATTTATTTTTAAGAGCGGGTACACCCGAATGGGGTTGTAAGTGTCATGGCGGGCGAGTCGTCATTCTTGAACAGTGACTCGCACGTGATGGTCGCTTGCAAACCCATTTGCTCTTAATCGTGATTTATTGTTCTAATCTTTTAATAGTTTTAGTGATTGTTATTTGTAAGAAGTAGTACAGTGATCAGACTATATTGTGAAACTTTTATTTTGGTGATTACCTGTGCGTACACGCCCACACATTCTTAAGATGTCCGACCAACCTACAAACATACCGAACCAGCTTAACGATACTTCGACATCAGAAGAGGGATCACCAGAAACGGCGCAGGATCGCCCCGCAGGTCAGAATGTTGTTATTTCTCAAAATAATAGAGACAATCAAATGTGGAAGTTGTTATTTGAGATGCAACAACGTCAAATGATGGAAGAGAATTCGTACAATGAAGCAATCCAATACGAAAGACCCTAAATTGGTTCTCCCCGAATTTAACCCTGAATCACACGATAGCGATGCTCAAGCTTGATGTGCCACTGTTGACCTATGCATGCACGAAAAAGAACTATCTAGTAGCAACTTAATAATAGTCCTGAGTAAAGCGCTTAAAGGCACAGCAGCGTCATGGCTGGCTCAGAATAGTTTTGCTGGTATAACCTGGCCTCAAATGAAAGATTCTTTCCTTGCCCGGTTTGATTATGTCGAAACACCTCCTGCCACATTATACAGGTTGTTTAACGAGAACCCTAAAGATGGAGAATGTTTGGCATCATACGCTAATCGATTTTTAAGCACACTCATGAATCGATGGCGCTCTCTATCTAACGAACAAATAGCAATTGCTGTAACGTTAGCACATGCATCAAAAATTGAACCGCGACTACAAAGGCTGGCGTTCACCACAGAAATCGATTCGCGGGTAATATTGCAACAAGAACTTATGGCTTATACCTACCGTAAGAGAGGGCCTTCGACGCAGGATAAACCAGCAGTCAATAGTGATGCTAAACGAACTCGATTGGATCAATTACGTCGGTGTTACATATGCAAAAAACCAGGTCACTTGGCAATTGATTGCTATGCCAAGAACGTTACGTCTCAAGCGTCTACGTCGAAAACTCCAGCAGAGGTTCCGAAGAAACCACCGCCGCTTACGTGTTTCTCCTGCGGCGAGCAAGGCCACGTGTCCACGCGCTGTCCGAGGAAGCAAAAGGCAGCAACTGAAGCGGTTGCGGAGCGTCGAGTCGATGTCTGCACCATTAAGCCAGCCTCGGACCAACTTGCTACTGATCGCGGTGAGACTTATTTGTTCTATTTCGACTCCGGTGCTGAATGTTCTCTAATTAGAGAAAGTATAGCTGAAAAATTCCCTGGTAGGCGACAACATGCAATAGTAACTCTGTTTGGTATAGGCCGATCTAGTTTGCAGTGCAATACTCAAATATTAGCCACTGTTAATATGCAAGGGTTATCATTACAGTTACTATTCCACGTTGTTCCTGATGACTGCATCTCTCATGCTATTATGGTAGGCAGGGATTTACTGACGTTAGGGTTTTCAATTAAAATGAGTGAGAATCAACTTATCCTTAAGAAAACTAAGATAATCGCGGTTTGTGACGTAGGCTCTAAAGTAAAAGATTTTCAAAGCATTGATACCGATGTACCTAGTGACTATCGAAGACAACTACTTACTTTACTTGAAGAAAATGCCGACTATTTCGTGGAAGGGACTCCAACAGGTAGGGTTAGCACAGGACAGTTAGAAATCAGGTTAGTTGATCCCAATCGTACCGTACAGAGGCGACCATATCGGCTTAGTCAAGAGGAAAGGGAAGTAGTGCGGGATAAAATCAAAGATCTCTTGAACGCCGGTATAATTCAGGAAAGTTGTTCCCCATTCGCGAGTCCCATTTTATTAGTTAAAAAGAAAGACGGATCCGATCGACTCTGCGTAGACTATCGAGAACTCAATAATAATACAGTGCCCGAACGTTACCCACTTCCCCTTATATCTGATCAAATACAGCGGCTTGTAGGAGCCAACTTTTTCACTTCACTTGACATGGCGAGTACCATCAAATACCAATTCATAAAGACTCTGTAGAGCGTACTGCCTTTGTAACGCCAGATGGGCAGTTTGAATATCTGGCAATACCTTTTGGTCTTCGGAATGCGCCATCGGTGTACCAGCGCGCTATAAATAAGGCGCTTGGACCCTTGACTGAGACGTATGCAGTAGTATATCTAGATGACGTAATTATCCCATCTTGTACAGCCGAAGAAGGTTTAGATCGATTGCGTCAAGTATTAAGAGCCCTTACTGTAGCTTGTTTCTCGCTAAATTTGAAGAAATGCTATTTCTTGAAAACTAAAGTCGAATTCTTAGGTGTATCCGCGGGGTAGTTGAAAATAATGTTGACATTGCCATCTAATTGATTTATTTTTAAGATCGGGTACACCCGAATGGAGTTGTAAGTGTCATGGCGGGCGAGTCGTCATTCTTGAACAGCGACTCGCACGTGATGGTCGCTTGCAAACCCATTTGCTCTTAATCGTGATTTATTGTTCTAATCTTTTAATAGTTTTAGTGATTGTTATTTGTAAGAAGTAATACAGTGAGCAGACTATATTGTGAGACTTTTATTTTGGTGATTACTTGTGCGTACACGCCCACACATTCTAAAGATGTCCGACCAACCTACAAACATACCGAACCAGCTTAACGATACTTCGATGACCTTGGTTATGGGCATAATAATCTTTATGTATTGGAGATTGATTATTTGGTAAATCCATCAAAAAGCAACTCTGTCTATCTAAGAGTGCCTACCCGTCTCTACGACGCCATTTTTATCGTCCTTGTGTCCTCTAAATCCAAAAGTCCTATATTATTTTCAGCAGGAAAACGTTCGTACTTTAATAGCTCAAATACGTTACGTCTTATCACATCATCACTTAACACCATCATGTTGGATTGTTCGTTCTTCTGTTTGTTTGTTTTTTACGATTTAACTACATATCAGCTCAACTGATCAAATCAAATCAAAATCAATTTATTGAGACACACATGTTTCTTTACAAATTTGGCCCCCAACTAGTCAAAATATTCAACTATGTGCATTGTGTTCGAGTTGTACCACGATTACAGGGATAAGTGTGTATTTTAACATCAGTGTTACAGTCAAGGGCACCTGTCTTTTTAATACTAAAAAACATACATTTTGTTTTACTAATATTCAATGAAAGTAAATTATTTTCCAGCCAACTCGTTACGGTAGCAAGACAATCCTCAGCTAGTTTAACTACTTTAGGCCAAGTTTTTTCATGGACTAAAAACACAGTATCAGCAGCAAACATTAAGAGATCTAGGCCAGGTACGGAAGTTTTGCACAATTCGTTTATATAGACAAGAAATAACGTTGGCCCTAAGGTACTGCCTTGTGGAACTCCGTAAGTGCACCTTGCATTGTTGCTCTTATGCCCATCAATACATACTGTCTGCGATCTTCCGGTTAGGTAGTCAGTAAACCAGTGGACAAGAGCAAGTTCATTCATTATAAAAAAATATATTTCAATTTTGAAAAACGTCATTGGAACTATGATTCTCGGTATCATGATTGGTGTTTGTTCAAACAATTTCCTCATTTCCAATGTACATTACATATACATATCATTTATGATGATTGTATTTCAACATGCAAATAAATTGTATAATTTGTTGGCACGTCTGACTCACGATTTCACATTTCGACTGCTTGGCTAACAATTCGCACGTAAATTTATTTATATTTACAACAATCTCTATTTTTGCTAGCGTTGCGTTTTCAAACGTTCATCTGTTGCGGTTATGAGCCGTAGCGAAGGCGTAACCTCGCAGCTAGAGGTAAATACTGCGCCGCACACGAATGGTGTGCTCATATTCATATTAGCGAGTGCTCGCCACTATTTACCTACTGAAATTTAAAACAAATGCACGGTGGAAATAGGAAACCGACCGCTTTAAAAGCACAGTTTTTTTTTTATGGAACAAGGTGGCAAAAGAGTAGTTTTATCAATTATTCAAAAGTATTAGTTCATCATTTTAGGTGAACGATGCCCATAGGCATCTGCAACAACCTAATGAGTTGCAGATGCGTTGCCTACTTCTAATGGACAGAAGAGGGGATAAACAGGAAAAATGATATTTCCTATTCATCCCCTCTTCTGTCAAATCCTGAAGGGGACTACAATTAGGCCTCCAGCTACTTCCTCATCAGACGATACGCACAATACTTCTACTTCACGTCTGTCTTCTGTGAGGTGGTATTTCGCTGGTCGAGCCCGCCCATTTGTACAACAGATGTTGTTGTTTCGGGCTCTACGACGGTTCGATAAAACATATTACTATGTATACATGCATCATGCATGGCAATCAGCCCAGTAACTAAAAAGTTTAAGATGGCGGCTATTATTACTATTTTTTTAATTCTGACAATAAAAAATAATCACGCATGGCGGCTGACGGTCCAAAGTGTTGATTTTTTCAAGATGGCGTCTAAAAATTTCTCCCATACGTCTATAAGAAAGTATCACTTCTAAAACTTTAGCCGCCTTATTACAAAACGTGGTCTAACTAAAAAACCTGGTTTAAATCTACATTGGAAGTGGTTTATTACAAATTCATATTACAAAACGTAGTTTAATGTTAAACCTGGACTATCTATGGTAACAACTTTAAACCATTGCGTTCCCAGGTTTAACTATTTAGACCACAGATTTAGACTCATGTCAGAAGTGTCAAATTTAAGGTTATTCATTTGAATTTGCTATCCGTTTAGTTACGAGTTACGAATAGTTAGTTAGTTACGAATGATTATCTGTCATAATTGATTGACCGTGGTTCAAATTTCTAGTTCATGAAGTTCAGGTTTGGTCTACGTTTTGTAATACGGATTCATTTAGACCATGGTTTTAGAGATTAAGCTAGACTACGCCAGTTCGGGTTTAAACCAGGGTTGTTGAGATTTTTTGTAATAAGGCGGCCAGAGATTTGCAATTTTGAACAAACGAATATTAAATTTTAATACAACGGTCTAAAAAAACTTATTTATAGGCGAAGGTGGCAAACTAGCAAGCGTTTCATCTTGTCAAGTGACCTATACCTATACACATTTACAACTAGGTGATAGTAATAAGTGGCAGATGCGTTGCCTACTTTTAATGGACAGAAGAGGAGAATAAACAGAAAATATTTATTTTGCTGTCCATTTTGCTTCCCTGTCAAATTCGAAGAAGGTTCATCCTCTTCCCTTCATTTCATTTTGATATAGAAATAAAGGATATATGACGTACCCATAAAAAGCGATAACGTCGCTAATTAAAAAAAAATAACATCACAGAAGAAATACTCTCACGTCTTTCTGTGTCAGATTTTTTTGTTATAACTTAGATATTTCGATTAAGATGTAACCGCCTTATTACAAAACGTGGTCTAACTAAAAAACCTGGTTTAAATCTACATTGGAAGTGGTTTATTACAAGTTCATATTACAAAACGTCGTCGTTACGAGTTACGATTAGTTTGTTAGGTACGAATGATTATCTGTCATAATTGATTGACCGTGGTTCAAATTTCTAGTTTATGAAGTTCTGGTTTGGTCTACGTTTTGTAATACGGATTCATTTACACCATGGTTTTAGAGATTGACTACGTAGTTCCTGTTTAAACCAGGGTTGTTGAGATTTTTTGTAATAAGGCGGTAAGAGTTATATCAGGGAACTAGGCTGGCCCGCCCATATGCAATAATAGCGCTAGTCGGAGAGTTCCGGTAAGGTAGCCCTTAAATATAACTATATATAACTAAAGGGGATATAATTATAAGCTTTCGTTTAATATAATATAACCACAAATTTTCTTAAACTACATAGTTTCAGTTGATAAAGTAATTATCATTTGTACAAAAGCTTTTCATTATTATACTTTTGGTACAGTTAATTTGTTAGGTATTTAGTTAAAAGCGTTAAAAGCAAGTGACCTTTTGTAAAGAGAATGCATAAAGGTTTTGCAGATCATAAAATATTTATAGACACACTTTGTAGAACGAAAGGTCTTTAAAATGTTGCGTACCTAAATCGTGGAGATAGTACAGGCGTTTGTTACTTTAGTACGGACTAAGAATATTAAGGATAATAGAATAAAATTTACATTGGTGCCCTTTTTGATAGATTAAAAAAAAGATTCAAAAGAGCACCATATAGAATGGATTTATAAAACTTTTTTGATTCAAAGGGAACTGTGGCCAGGTTGAAGAAAACTTCGGAAGTTCGGAAGAAAATTTAGACACGATAGTACAACGAGATGACTATAGATAGTAAAACATATATTTAACAATATCTGCTTATATCTTAATCTAATATATATCTTAATAATATATAATCAAAGGAGAAAGTAGAATCAGGGTATGTGATAACGAAGGTTCTAAAACAATGTTAAAATGAGGGCGGCAAAGCTAATAGTATATAATAGCTTAAGTGATTTAATTTGTAAAACGCTAAAGAGGAGCAATAGGGGATTTAATAAATTTAGGAAGGTGTATTGCAAAAAGATATAAACTTTGTCTAACACTTAAGTTCTGCGTGAATGCTTTTATCAGGGACTAGCCACCCCCGTCGTCGCACGGGTAGCAGAGGACATGCAAAACACGGAAAACATCGTCGTCATATTTCAAAAAAAAGGTTAATAAATTATATAACTAATCCTTCCTATTGCATCACTCCGACTATTGGTGAAAATAGCGGCGCAAAATATTTTTGAGTTTATCGCTTTCAGACAGATAGACGCGGTGGCGCCTTGTTAAGAGATATTGTTTTCATTTACATTTTCATAATAAATTTTAAATAAGATTTACCATACATAAAGCTTCTAGAAAAAAAATATGCATGATGGCATAAACCGTTTAAAAATCCAATGCATGGTTTACAAGAATTTGTGGGATAAACAGAGGGGAAGACGTCTTCCTATAGCTACTATGTAAAGACGAATTTTCCCAGACATGACGAATTTTCCCAGTTCAAACATGCTGTACATTTTTTTTTAATTCAACCACAAATATTCTATACTGTAGATATAATACTTATACATGACTATTTCATGTTTCTAAAATAAATGTTTCGCTAAAAGAATTTCTACACGCTTGTATATTTTAAACGAAAACCCATTACTTAAGGTAAAATATACAGAACACAATAAACAGTACGAAATCAATCTTAAGGAGAATTCTCAGCATATCTTCTTCGACGTAAAATAACAAGGGAGGCGCGAATATTTCAGGCAATCCTTGTGCTTAAAAGAATACAATAAATACACATACTTACATTTCTTCGCGCTTTTATTGATACAACAAACAGGGAGGTGGATTCATTTCGAGAAAGGAACAAGATGATTCTCAACAACAGATTAGCGATCGTTACCAAAAATACAATTATGTGTTAAACATTTTAATCTTCTGAGGTCGTATTTTTTCTTGTTTAATATTCATTTAAGCTCTTTTTATTTAATTAAAAACAAAAACTACTAAAGTCTTATTTTATACTTTGTTAAAATTAATTTTAGTGAAACATAACTTCATCAAAGTATGTAATACTTTGATTTTGCAGACTCCGTTGTAAAGATGTGTACCACACAATCTGAAAATGATTGTGTAACTGTCACATAGGTGAATGATAAATAAATAACTAAAGAATAGCTGTAGTTAATAATCTAGTACGTGTGCCTTATTTTTTTGAGGAACATACAGGGGCTACCTTTAATAATGTCCCGAAAATCCTCGTACCCCTTTTAAAAATTAGGAAAGAGGATCACGCCAAATGGAAATCCGTGATCTCTACCCGTCTGGGTTACGGGGGTGAGCGCACAAGGAAAGACAACATGAAAAGGAGTATGATAACAAAACGCCACAAGATTTCAGTAACAGGTTTGTAACATAGATTTATATACCTCCAGATATCATCGTTCCAAACAAATTCAACATTTAAAAGTGGAGCTCGATTTAGCCGCATGTGGAATATTCGGTCTAAACCTTTCCTTGAGGTATAGTTTTTACACGATTTCATAGCACAAACCGGTCATTTGTTTTTCAATACGGAGATTTTGTATTCGTGAGGCGAGAAACAAATCGCGGTGCTGGAATAAACGAAGTCGCCAATTCGCCACTGGCTTAATTTTACTTTATTTATACATTTTACATTTATACTTATTCACTGTACAAAAACACTCGCTTCCTCCTATTACAGGATGAAACGCAGCAGTTGACACATTTTACTTTCACTTAGTTTTCAATTTCTGGAATCATTTTCTGAAATCTATTTTTAAATGATACATTAAATATTTTAATTTCTCATTCACGGAATATTTTAACTTGCAAAGAATATGACAAGAATATTCAAATACAATAACAATGTAAACAAACTTGTTGTAGACTAGCAAAGTTTCTTCTTGTTTTAACTACTCAATAAAGTTAGAGATAATGCTCGAATAACCAGATGGGGTCCATAAACTCAATAGGTATTTTGTTAAACACGAGGTTTTACTAGTGTTTGTCTTCCACCCGATAAATAAATAAATAAATATGCACTCACGCCCGTAACCCAAAGGGGTAGGCAGAGATCATGGATTTCCATATGGCGCGATCCTGGCACACCTCTCTCGCTTCTTCTACATTCATACATCTACGCATACATGTTCATCGGTTATGGGTGCTCCTTATATCGGCCTTTTTTAGTAAGCCACTAATCTGATCGATATAAGTTCTCCTAAGGCGTCCCCTACCAACACTGCCACTCACTTTTGCTACATAAATTTGTTTCGTTATTCTCTCTTCATTCATTCTTCACCCGATACTTTGTAGTAATTTGATTTAATAATCATGTCCAAGTCTCACATCTCATAGTTTCTTCTAAAGACACGGTATAATGGAATACCTTGAAAATAACAAAATCATATAAAATATAAGGATTTACGGAACAAAAAAATTACATTTTGTTGGCTGACGGGACGAGAAGCTAAAATGGGTAGGTGCCATAGGCATACTGGGCAACTCAGCGCAGTAGGCGTCCCACGATAGATAGACCGACGATCTATCCAAGGTTGCAGCAGCAGAAGACCAATATTTTTGGCGATCCTTAGTCTAAGCTGCCATCCAGCTTTCGAGCAGCAGACTTTCTTTGGCTCGTGATGGTGATGGACACTTCGTTACAACTATTCTTCAAAAGACCATTTTTGAGTTTATGGTCTATAGTTTTACGTGTCCTAAGTCTCCTATCATCAATATGGCAGTATAAAATTTTCATAGGTACTGTCTGTATACCTGAGCCACTGAACAATTTTTGACTTTGTTAACGTTACATAAATGGACTTTAAAAGCTATTTAACACAGCCTCTGTAATATAGCTTAAAAATATTATTAATTTTTACAGCATTTTCTTTGTTCCATAACAAAACAATGTCTATTCATATTTTGCGTATTGCACTGTCACTAATTGATGATATATATGCTTGTATCAGAATCCGTCAACGTCAACAAGTCATCAGTCTTTATGCTATGAGTACAACACCGGCCACATTCCTCGATGCAAGTTTGCAGAATCCGTATTAATACAAACAGTAAGACAAAATCGTAAAAATGACACACCAACAGCAAGTTTACAATAACACTTCCTATTAGTTTTCATTACCCATGTAGTACAGAATATGTTTTTCATTTATTTTTGTATATTTCACTATAGGCAGAATATGTTTTTGTTACTAATGAAAGGTAATAAAACCTATTGAATTTGTAATTATTTCTCGCTTCTGCTCGTTTGCATATTATAAAAAGGTCATTTTGATCTATTAAACATCCGTGTGTTTCCACCGACGCGCAAAGGTGTTACGAAAATCGCTACAGCTTTATTAGGATTATAAGCGGTACATAGGTAACAAAGGAGATAATTATTTCGGATCCATTTCCAAACAGTGTTATACTTTTAATTTTTTGTAGTAACTATTCAAAATAGTCTAGGTCTAGGTTATTCCGGATGTCTATTGATCGTAGACTTCAATAATTGTCAGTTAATAAATTGTTCGTCGGTTAAAATAATACGAAGTCCCTACTCAATTGGCTAAGCAAGTTGAGTGAAAATCACTATAAGACATACAATAAAAAGTTAAATAAATATGGGCATTGATTTCTATTTGGCGCAATCATGGCACACCTCTCTTGCTTCTGATGCGTGTAAATACAATAAATACACATTGTACATGGAAAGATCGTCCATAGAATAAACAAATTAAAATGAGCATAATCGTATGCTAAAAGAGATTAAAGCAACATAGTATCTTAGCAGTCATCGTCGGACTTGTGCAATAATCTTGATGTAAACAGTATCATCATTTTATAGTTATTACTTTTTGCGTCATATTTGTACGAAGAAAGTTCCATAAACTTTGTCATATGCAGGGCAAAAATGTTGTAACTGCATCAACAAAAGTAGTCTAAATACTGTAGATAGCCAATTTTTCTCAAATGAAACATTACTTTATTTTTAACAAGAAGCAAAACTGCATTAATTAAAAATATACGTTTGTCACATCTGGCAATCAAACTGGCAAAAATCCTTCAAAATAACAGCTTACAATGTTTGTTAATGCATACGGCATCAAATTATGGGGTCTCAGGACATTAAATGAAAGGGCTGCGTAAATCCTACACTTATTTAAATTTATAAAACGAACACGAAGTAAGTATTACATTACATTACAGACATTGAATGAAATAACAAATGTAGGTTAAATAAAAATATATAAGTATCACATGGTATCTACAAATCCCAAGTACCCGTAACCGACGAGTATGTATGCGTATACATTGTTTCATAGCAAGATATATTTTTTGTAAACCAAGAAACGTCGTTTACCATACATGGCGGCCGTATAGCATGGTGCTTTTTATACTTTCATGGGAAATTTTGTGAAAATCCTGAGATAAAGTGAAGTGAAATTGTTTAATATGGATAGCTGTTATAAGGAAATGTGAGAAAAAGTTGTTTTTCGAAAATTATTTTGGAATTGACTATTAAACTGAAATATTTTATGTTTATAATTATTAAACTTATTTATATATTTAAAAATTCTTCGGATAAATAAGGAAAGTGTGATGTTTTGATACCGCGTTACAGGTCCATTTTTACATCAATGTGATTGTGACACCGTATGTTACAAATGAAGAAAATTCATTATACCAGAAGCAAAATTTACATTTCTACATTCATTCTGGCCAGACGCATCGAACCGTGTTGATGGTCCATCATCCATCCACCTGGTCTAGGTTGTGGGCGTCCATCGGATAAGTGCCGTTAGATTACCATTAGGGAGGCCAACGTCAGATAACATATGACTTAAAATTAACTTACCGGACATTAGCGAGTGTATGGCGACGGCTCTTGAGGTATCGGCCGTGGTACTTCTGCAGCTCACCGATGCTGCCCTGCTCGGCCTGCATTCTGCCGTGTGCGCCTTGCGAATGCGGCGGCTCCTCGCCCTGTCCCGATGCCCCCGCGCCACGCTTGCGGGCTTTGCTCGATTTCCTAGCCGCGGCCGACACGCATATCTTTACCGAAGACGGACTCCCAAAACTACGCTTCTTTCCAGAACTCCTCGAGGACGTATAAGCTGTATCCGTACTACTCTTTGTACTTCTATACGAAGGAGTTAGGGTTGCGTCTGTCGCGTCCTCCAGCGGCCAATCTGAGTCGTCCTCTTCCTCTATTCCGGGTAAAGGTGACTGTTGGCCAATAGGGCGCGGTGAACTGACTATTGGGTCAGGAATAACTGAAAAAATAAATAAATATTACAAGTTAAAGATAATTTTATGAAATGATCATTATATAACTAAGCTACTTACAAAATACTATATAGATATGCTAATAGTGGATTTGCAATGTCTCAAAAGCTAAAGAACACAACACAAACTTTGTCTACAAATAATCGAAGAAAATAAATCAAATAATAACGGTTAAAAACAACAAGATTAGAACAAAATTAATTTAAGAATTACTACATAAATTTAAATAATTTTCTTTAAATTATTTAATGTAGAAATTACGTATTCAATACTCGATGCTTTGATCGCGGCCGGAATATCGTCTTGAGGTTATTATGGTAGCAGCGATATCGCTTCTTGCGCCTATTTTTTAAACTTCCATAACAAGCTTAAGGCAGCTAAATTACTCTTACATTTTTACGAAAAATGGTAACGTTGAATGCTCCATTACCCGAAATGTATTTTTAAAATCTCCAAGTTTTAGGGCTTATCACATATATTTATAATACACCATATTTTCAGTGCTATTAATGGGTAAAGGAATATGGGGTGTACGCATAAATATGTATGTGTGTTTGTTGTTACATTCAGCTGTCGCAAATAAGGGACCGCTTCTCGTAGCGATCCTCGTCTAGGACTTTTAATTATTTAAACTGCAATATCTTTGTAACACAAAATATTAAGTAATCAATTTCCGCCCCTAAGCTGCGAGCCCCTAATTAATCTGCACGCGTTACGCCTAAGTATCGTAAAACTCAAGTAAATTAATTTCTCATCAGAGCATTTCAAATATGTCAAGTAACTTAATATGCCGGAAGCAACTAGATCGTAAATACATTTTTAGAATATTGCTTCAACAAATGTTTGCGATTTTTTTCCAATATAGCAATGTGTGCCATGCTATAAAAACTAATTTCTTAGTTTTCTTTGCGCTTAGCTGTGCAACTTATTGATGTACCTAAATTAAACATTTTTTTGTAATTCATGTACATTTTATGGCTTTGTCTCTTAATAGAATTGTTACAATATAAAAAATAAATCCAAATCAAAAACAAGACAGCAAACAAACAAGACCACTATACACAACAAGGTACGGTGAACGCTAGCAACAGTCCGCTGCGAATTAATCAACTGTGAAACTGGAGAGCGCTGCGTCGCCGTAGCGGCGCGACGGATTGTACACCAAGTGTCTTTTTAATTATTCACGCTTAGATATTTTCAACTAAACATGTCAACTATTGTAAGGTACATTAAAGCTGAGCGTACTGAGATGTACATGAGTTAAACGCTAATTGTTATTCTGATGAATATAGAGAATATATTTTAAGATGCGGAGAAGTCGGCAGTTCTTTTCTCATTTTATAATCTTCGTAGTTAGGGAGTTTTTGTTTGAATTACAGTAGATCTTGTTTTATTCACTACATATGATCTTAGATTCGCTATTCTAGTGTAAGTTATATTAAGCTCTTACTTATTATTACCGAGGTTCAAGACATTTTAAGTAACAACCCTTTCGAAAATTAAAGGTTTTCAGCTTAATTAGTTTCTTTGTGTAATATATTAGCGATAATTTTCGTCTTAAATAAAGCCAGGAGAGAAGTAAATAATTTTGTCTTTACCTCTGACAACCCCAAAATTGTTATATAATCGTGAGAACTTGTTTTTATATGTATATATATAGAGACAGACATAATCTGTGAAATGATATTTATATCAAGGACTGTAGTCCTTGTTAAATCGTAAAATGTCACTAATGATAAATGAAATGAATCCATAAGCACTTTGAACTCCGTGGGAAGTAAAAACGACAACTTCTTGTGAAATTAGGTCGATCATTGTATGCGGGCGACGTTCTATAGACTGAATATTTTTAAATATAAAATCGATGCAAACTTCATTGTTGCAAAAACAGCTCTGACCCATATTGAAGGGAGTTAGATATAAATTGTATAACCTATATAAACAAAATATTTGACACGCTATAGAATTCATATCCCACATTAAAACACAAACAACCATACAAAGAACTTTAAAGGACAAAAATAAATTACAATAAACAAACGCTAAGCTGTAATCCAGAATGAAAAATTACCGATTTCCATTTGGCATGCTCCTGACATACCTATGTCTTCTACGTCCATATCTCCATGTACATATGCTGGGTGACGGCTACTCTAAAAATATCGCCTTTATGCAATTTGTAACCGTTCAGGTCTATACGAGTTCATCTCGGATGTCCTCTGCTAACGCTGCTAATCACTTTTGCAATATAAATTTGCCCTATCTAGTCATTCTAATTCTAGTCATAAAGTTCGGTTAAAAACATAAATTTTCTCTTTAAATGTTATTTCTACCGAAGATTTATATTTCTTGTTTTAGACACCATAAAAGCTTGAGAAGTTGTTTGTCCGTCATACTTTATTAAAAGCTCTCTTGCAATATGTAAGCTAGCGGACACTTAAGTTGCGGTTTTATCCATTACCCAAGAAACACCTGGTCTTTTATAAAATTGCAGCGCTTTCAGACAGTTGCTCCGGGGTTCGTAAATAGAATTTATCATCCATTACAAATTCGTAGTTTTAATCAATAACACTGGATCTGGCTGTAAATAGCCTTGAGCACAAATAGGATAAAGGGATTCCGGTCAAGGCGAAATTTAAATTTCAATACACTACAATGTAACACACTGTTTTTGAGTTATAGAAACCAACAACATAAAAAATAACTCTGTGTATTTCACCGTCAACTGTTTCAGAATAGGAAGATTAATCATTTATACCGAACTTAAATGTAGTTAAATAAAGATCTTCAAACATTTTTCATTAAATTCCCATACAATATTATCAGTGAAGGCACCTCTTATTTATATTTCTACCTGTCTTTCTTGTTTCTTAGAACAATATTGAATGTTTTGATTGATTAAGTCCCTTTGTTCCATAAAATCCCGTGACGTCCTTCCTCACTTTATAAATCCTATCCTACAGAGCTCACAAGATAAATTGGCTTGCTCCCGAATATTCTCTTTCAATAATCTTATATTCAATGCTGATACCAGGTAATACATTTTTGTTATTTATAAACAGAGTACGACTATTTTAACCTCTTGGTCAATTACTTTTTTATTTGTTTAATATTGACCTAAGAAAAATCGTTTGCTGAGTCGTACGTCGTCGTGTATAAAGATAACCTCAACCTTTCTATATGACTTCTGACATAAATAGGTAGAAAAGCGGCAAACGGAAATAAAGAAAAGAAAAACATTGTGAACTCTGTATAGCCGAATTAAGCTTAAAGAAATGAAAATATTATTCAGTAATAATGAATCTATATGAGTTTTGTCCTTTATTCAAGTTATAGATTTTATCAAATAAACAATTTTTAAATGTTTTGGAAGTAATAAACATTAATGAATTAAAGACGCAGAATTGCGGCGTGGTGGTACTTTTTTTAATAAAAGTTATTTATACATTTAATAAAAATGTAACTGATCGCTGCATGTACTTGGAAGATGTGTATTTGAGAAAAACTATAATATGGGGTAAAGGCTAAAGGTAATGGTAACAGCTATATAAATTAATAAACCAGAGTAACCCAGAGGGGTAGGCAGAGATTATGGATAACAGCTATATATGGTATGGTTACGCAGTACCTACACGTATATAAACGATTTTATAAATTATGCATGTATTCTTATGCAATTTGTTTTGTTAGGTTAGGTTAATAGCTTATGATTCCCGAGGAGGGTTGGCGTTCGGCAGGCGGCGGCAGTATAGACTACGATTTTTTTTTTTTTTTTTT
>JWHW01038906.1:8914-35652 GCA_000931545.1 Papilio glaucus | reverse complement strand
TTAAGTAGGTGATATAATTTCGTTTAAGGAAAATTGCAAAGCGGGTGAAACCGCAGGGCACAGCTAGAGCTGAGCAGCGATTATTGATATAATAGGTCCTTACGAATTAAATAGGCGTTTCGTCGAACTGGCCAATTTGATCTCAAGTATCTGATGTTTGATTAAAAATTCCAATTATATTTTTTTAAGAAATGTAAATTTCGAAATGTTTGAGTGTTTCGAATTTAGTTAACCATTAGTTTTCGCGCCATTAGAACTTTTTTTAACATCGTTCTGTTCACAATATAGAAAACTTAAAATCGTATTATTTTCGAATACAGGTTTACATCAAATCGGAAAGGGATGGTCACCGTATCGCCTTTCGCCTCACCGTAAAAGCGTCAACCTAACGTAAGCACGTGACCAAAGCGGGTCAGCAGCGCCGACACGTCAACTCGGCTACGGCTAACCAACGCCGCGCTTACGGATCGCCGACCGTATCATTGGACAAAGTTGAAAAAGAAAATAGAAACGAAGAAGAAGATATTAGGTACACAATACGAATTTAGGGAATTTAGGGCTATTAAAAACATTTGATAGATGATGAAGAGACATTTTATATTTATTTTCATATGCATAGAGGCGTATGCGCGTGACCGACGAGCCGTAAGCGCAGGAACCGCTGGTTGTGTACGCGCCGCACAGCGCTTTGAGAGCTTGCCCCGAGGTGAGTCGTTTACGTTTAGATTCCGATTAGTGTGCTTTGCAGTAGGTCCCACTCCGATTTCAAATCTGTGCTATGACCTTTAGGGTTCCACCGTGATACTAGAAGCTACTGTAAAATAACACACATTTTTGGTTCCAACGTTATTGTTCTGGAAATTTTGACCTACAAAACAAACTCAGTGAACGGCCGAAGACCCTAGTATATAATGAAAAATTAAAAGTGATCGTTGAAGCGGATTCAACGCAAACAACGTCAGAGTTAGCAGCTGCCTCCCGTGTGAGTGACAAAACAATTTTAATTCACTTTTTTATTTAATTTTAATTCAAATTGTAAAAGTCAAAATTCTCGAAAAATGCACACCGTATGAATTGACTAAAGCACACCAACAAACAGGCGTCGAATGCTGCCTTACTGTACTTTTTTACGAAAGGGATTTTAAATAGTATTGTTAATTTTTGATGAAAAATGGATCCCCTACGATAATCTAAACCACTCATCACAGTGGTTTAACGTAAGAGACTCGGCCAAATTCTGCCCAAGCGGAAGTTGACTCAGAAAAAAGTACTGGTGAGTGGGTGGCGGACCAGTGCTGCCGTCATCCACTACAGCTTCCTAAAATCTGTCCGGACGATTACGGCAGAACTATGTTTTCAACAATTACAGACCATGATGGAAAAACTAGCCGTTACACAACCAAGCCTAGTCAACTGCTCTAGCCCACTGCTGCTTCAGGACACACACTCGACCAAACGCTGCACAACAGTCTGTTGCTAGAGGAGCTACGATTGAAATGTCTCCGACAGCCTTGCCCCAATTGGTTTCCACTTATGCCGGAATTTGAACAATTTCTTACAAGGAAAAAAATCATTTCCGATGAGGCAGTCCAAACCGCTTTCAAAGATTTAATTTATTTTCCATCCACGATACTTTTTGCAAAGGAATCGATGAACAACTTATAAAATGGCGAAACTGCATATATCAGAATGGTAAAAATAAATATATACTTTTTACAAACTTTGATTAATTAAATATATAATTTCGTAATTTTTTTTTTCGTTTTACTTTTTCTTTAAAAAATGTCAATTTTATATGTAGTGCCTTTAGCACCAGTATTTGTAGTATAAATGTGCTGAATCAAACATGTTAAAATAGTTTAACAGAATCCCAGCTTCGTAAAAATATTTAGGTAGGTCTATTTCTTGGTTTCATTCCGGGAGAGATGACAGGAAATCTTATCTCCTTTTGTAACTCATTTTACTTCGTGCACCATCCTCTTTCCCTTGCAAAGCGACAAGCAAGCGACAAATCTTCCAGTTTCAGAGTACGTTTTTGCGTATGAAGCAGAATTCACTTGATCGGAACATTGTTTCTTAATACTTTTTAATTTGATATTTCGTTCTTTTCCGTCGACATCGTGTCCGGAAGGTATCCATTTTATAGATATTGTGTAATCTGAACTCAACCCAAAATCTCACACACTTGGAATGTTGCCAACGAATGATGCAGACGCACGACGCTATCTGCCCTGATGTTGTAATTGATATTATGAAAGGAGTTGAAAGCTACTTATGTCTGCACATATTTTACGTAAATGCAGCAGAACAAATTTATGTGGCAAAAGTGAGTGGCCGCCTTGGCAGGGGACGTCCACGGAGAACTTCATATCGATCGATTACTGACCTATTAAGTACTAGCTGTGCCCCGCGGTCTCACCCGCCCTCCAATTTTACTTAAACGAAATCATGGAACCTACCTACTTAATACTATCCTAACCTCGTCATCAGTTCCCTGCCCTTTTCCCGCGTATGGATGAGGTCGACACAGTATGACTGTAGCACAGTTTAACAATCACATATGATTGTTTAAACTGTGACCGTAGTATATAGGTTCTGGGTACAGTTTTTACGGCCGGCCGCCTGCCTAACGCCAACCCTCCTCGAGAATAATAAGCTGCAAACCTAACCTACAACATAAAACCAAAACATATAACATAAAAATACATACATAATTTCTAAAATCGTCTATATACGTGTAAATACTGCGTTAAAAAATATAGCTGTTACCATTACCAGAGAGCGCCGTGCGACTCCGTAATACTTGCGTGAGCTATGAATATCTCAATGGACAGTGTGTCAAGCTGATGCTTGCGAAACCTCCAAAACTGTCATGTTTTGAACTTAATATAAACTTTCAATCATCATCATTTTAAAGATCATAATATACAATAGTAAAATTATTTTATAGCATTTATTTTAAATGCTAGGGGGGCAAACGAGCAACGGGGCGCCTAAAACTAAGAGGTCTCCGCCGCCCATGAACATCCGCAACACCAGAGGAACTGCAGATGCGTTGCCGGTCTTTAAGGAAGGAGTACGCTTGCTTCTTGAAGGACTCTAAGTGGTATCGGTTTGGAAATACGGCTGGCGATAGATAATTCCACAACGTGGCTGTGCGAATCAGGAAATTACGCGCAAACCGCACGGTAGTGGAATGCCAACCATCAAGATGGTGAGGATGGTAATTGGAGCTCTGTTTTTTGTCGATAAACGCTCAAACTTGTGTCTTTTTAGGGTTAAATTGGACAAGATTTTGTCCCAATCCGAGACATTACCCAATAGTGTCTAAATTTCACAAGTTTGTTCCAATACTCATTGAAGTCATCCCGAGAATATTAGCGCGGGCCGTGTACAGGGTATCACCGGTGCTATCGTCTGCATAGCAAAGAACGTTACTACTTTGCAACATGTCATTGACATGCAGAAGAAAGAGGGTGGGAGATAGTACACAGCCCTGTGGTACACCAGCATTAATGGGCTTAGAGTCCGAGCATGCACCGTCGACTGCGACCTAGATGCTACGACCCTCAAGGAGGCTGGTAATCTAGTCGAATAATTTCTTGGGAAACCCATAGGAAGACAGCTTTGTCAGAAGCCCTTTATGCCAAACCCGATCGAAGGCTTTGGCTACGCCCAGTCTAACCGCCAAGGCCTCCCCTTTGTTCTCGATTGCCTCCGCCCATCGGTGAGTTAGGTAAGCCAAAAGATTACCAGCTGAGCGTCGTTGACGGAAACCGTACTTACGATCGCTAATCAGCTGGTGGTCCTCTAGGTACCGCATTAGCTGGCAATCATTGGTTGATTCCATTATCTTAGAGAACAATGAGGTTATGGCAATAGGCCTATAGTTGGACGGATCCGAGCCGTCGCCTTTCTTAGGGATTGGGTGAATTAAGGCAGTCTTCCAAGATTTCGGGACAACGCCTAAGGAATAGGAGTACCAAAAGAGACGCGTTAACACCGGTGCCAACTCAGGAGCACATATCCTAAGCACAATAGGAGGAATTCCATCAGGCCCACTCGACTTATGGATATCAGAGACTGAAGCGCCTTACGCAATGATCGCACGCACTCAAAACGGTTAAATCGTTTCTGAGATTAGCGCGCACAAACGCACAGACAATCAGACAAAAATTCTAATAATCATTTTTTTGGGTTATATTGCGTTTATAAAGGTCCCAATAATAGTTTTTCACAAATATCTTCCATGTACAGACAGCGATCAGTTACATTTTTATTGTATGTACAGAAGAGCGATATAAGGAGTACCCGTAACCGACGAGCATGTATACGTAGATGTAGTAGATAGTAGAAGTAGCGAGAGAGGTGGTAGAGCCCGCAACAACAACATCTGTTACACGAATGGTCCGGCTCGACCGGTAAAAGGCCACGAACTCACAGTAAACAAGCGTGAAGTAAAAGTACTCTGCGTTTCGTCTGATGAGTGAGCAATGCACCTGCAACACATTTGCTTGTTGCGGATGTTTATGGGTAGCGCTCACATAACATCAGATGGTCCGCTTGCTCGTTTGTCACCTTCTTCCATAAAAAAGGTATGCCAGAATCACGCCAAATGTAAATCCATAATCCATAATCTCATTGCTTGCGCATTCGTCGCTCCGCTTAAAAAAAAATGAAATACGTCAGTACTAATTTCACCAGTTATATGTATGCATATCGTACCTAAACGCCACTCCTGTTTATATGAAAAAAAAAATGTGCAACAGAGACGTTCAAGGGTTAAAAAAATAAAGGAGCATTCGATTATAAAGTTTTACAGGTAAACAAAATATCAAACGCTTTCTGTTCTTTCACAAATTCATGAGATATTATATTGACATAAATAAGCATTAACAACGCAGTTTTATATATACAATCAAGCACGCCAATTTACAGTACACGTTGGTCACTTTTATTTTTTTAACTTGTAAGTCGGCGAGATCGTAAATCTATTGCTGAATCAAAAAGTGTCCTTGTAATTACAAGAAAAATTTAAATAAACATCTGACTTTTTTTAGCAGGAATCGTTACATTTATATCAGACGGCTTAAATAATGAAAAGCGACGGCGGGGAGAAAACTTTTCTGTAATCAAATTAATTTTCGTTCCATTTCAAGAATATCGTTTTTAATATCGATGAAAGATTATTTCGGCTACGGTATTTCGTTTGATATCTTAAATAACGTAGTAGATACTTCGGCGATTAAAGAAAAACTTTTTAGGATGATATAAAAATGGAGTTGACACACGACTGATAAAAGGTCGGAAAGGTCAAAACATAAGTTTAAATTTTAATATAATGTACTAATGTTTTAAGTAGCTATCACGCTCTTTCAATTCACGATAATAGACGTTGTCTTCAAAACTCAGGACTTTACCATGAAGTAACCTATGGAATCTTAGTATTGATTAAACATAAAAAAAGAAAAACCCCAACCCAAGTTAAGTTCGAGTTTGTAACAACAAAGTAGAAAATTGCATAGAAAAAACCCGTAGTATACCTAGATATTTTATACGGCCCCCGCATACGCACTCAGTCAAGTACGGATACACTGAATACACATTCTTCGGTATTTAAATAATCTGTACATAGTTTATTATTTTATTACGCTAATGTTATAACACTATTGTCTCGACGAGAGTATGGCACATCTTTCTCATACAACTCAACCGCCAAAATAAAACCTTTTGTTTTGTGACTGACTTGTCACTGTTAGCCTAGAGGAGGCTTTTACAGATTCACCAGGTTTGAGGAGGCAGAGCCCAGAAGCCGTGCCTAGCCTAATCCTCTTTGCAGTAACTAAGCTCGAGGGCTCCCTCAGGATCCTCGGCTCGGGACGTTACTTTAGGGATAGAACCGGATTGGGAGGCCTCCAAGGTCTTGCTGCTTAAGAGCAGCCGCGAAGCGCGAATCGGCGCGAAGCGGGCGCTCCATGGGGTGACTGGGCTCAAGGGACCCCGAGAGGGGACCTCAGCTTGGGCTGTCACTCATTACACGTTTAGCATACTGATTCGAGGGTGCCCGAGAGGGCCGAGCCTCGGCTCGATCAGTAGCCATTATCTGATAACAAGTATTATTACAACTAACATTACTATCACTTCGGTGAGCGTTTGCGCTGGGAGAAGAAGTGGCGGAAGAAATTCCAGCAACGCTTCTATCATTAATAGGGGAGAAAACCCTGCCAGCTATGTGGCCGTATCGCGAGTAAGATGGCCGTCCTCGCCGGCGAGAACGGTGTGTGATTTGTTCGCGAAGTTGTTTTATCCTAGTCTGTGCGATGGTTATTGCATCGTCTCGATAGTCGAGTACGTGTCTAGGGCGTCTATAGTCGTGGCGGAACGTACCGAGCGCGATTGGTTTGTAGATGGCGGCACTTACATCTAATGAATTGGGGTGACCGGCGGCGATGTCAAAATAGCGGCGCGACGCCAACTTCGGGTGTTGGGCAATGGTAGGCAGCTCTAAGTCAACGTGTAACTCGACGTTGCGCACGAACCACGGTGATACGGTGGCCCTGCGCAAGAATCTATTTTGGATCACCTGAAGTCGGTGTATTTGTCTAGGGGAAATGTTCGCAAATACTTGATTAGCGTTAATAATTACGTCATAACGGGACGTACTATAGCTTTATAGAGTGTCACCTTGATCCGGAGGGATATTTTGCTCTTTTTGTTTATTAATGGGAACAGGCTGCCTAGTACGAAGGCCACACGGTTCCTGATCCGGGCCACGTGAGCGGCGAAGTTAAGTTTATCGCCAAGGATGACAACATTTCACCTTATCTTCCCAGGGAATTGAGCTCTCCATGAGTTTAATGGATGGCAGACGCGGAAGGTGCGCTTTCTTAGGTAGCGAAAAGAATCGGGTCGGGCTTTCCGTTGGATTTATTTCGATCCTCCATTTACGGAAGCAGGCGTCGACATATAACATCAGGCTTAAGGCCTGACGTAAAAATGCAGTTGTGATCAGCAAATAGGGCTAACTCTACTACTACTAATATCATTGGTGTAGAGGGTAAAGAGGACTGGATCTAACACCAACCCTTGAGGCACACTGGCTCGAACGAGGTGTGCTTGAGAGCACACTCCCTCGACGCGGTAGCGGAACGTTAGATTACTGAGGAAGTCTCGTATTATCATATCCGCGATTATGCTAAAGGGATATTGTGGTCGAACATAGACATGACTAATTAAAGTATTTTAATAATCTTTGTTTAAAACTATCCTTAACCCTAAATCATAAATGAAATTAAATAAAATATATCTTAAACCCGTTAGCGCCGATATAGAGAAACAGACTGTTTCGTGTTGCCAGATCTTTTATGATCCAAAAAAATTCTCCAAAATGACTGCAGAGATCCATTCATTCTCGTCTTCCGAGTGCAACGCAACTGTTCCGCCTCGCCAAACACGGAGTTAAAATTGGTAAGCCACCCTACGCTAGACAGAGAGGCAATTTAAGAAGAAGAAAATATAATTCTCAGAATATATGTAACTCTTCGCAAAAAATGCAGTGACTTAATTTTTGCAGTACAATAAATACTATTATAGCGATATCAGACAGCTCAGCGTTGAGTGTGGCAGTAGTTAATAGATAACGTAATCTCTCGGCACACTGTCGGGCGTAAACAAGCATCCTGAAAGGAATCCTTAGATAACTGTCACTTAGTTTTATCCTGTGTGTGAATACCGCGATCTATAAAATAATAACCTTCCCCTAAAAACGATATCCTGTGGTAATCAGAAAGGAGAAGTAAGCGAGAAGAGGAATAGGTCTTACGGCACTTCACTTATCAGTGGAGATCCACGTCGGTATCCTATGAGGTACTTCCCCGATCGAGCTAGCCCAAGTAAATATATGATAGTTGATTATGTTTATTTATGCTAAGCCCATTGTCACACGTAAGTAGTGTGGCTGAGATGGCAAAGCACAAAACTTAATTCAATGCAAAAAATATTAAGTCCCAGTTCGTATGTGAGAAATATGACATGTTTCACTTCACTAAACTTTCAATCAAATTAGCATTTGTTCATATTTCTTCAAATTTTCGAAATTATATTAGAACAGTCGTAATGAAACTTTACAATTCTTTGACTTACACTGTTTGTTATGTGTTTTCTCACTGCTTAATCCGTTTTAAAATCATTCGTATTCGCTATTGTTTAACTAGTACGACTACCGTTACGTCCTGCAAGTGATCAAAAGTAACGATAAAACATGTGTTTAGATAATCCTTCTACTATAACTTTATAATCCATTCACTGTGTTACTATTTTCAATTTTACAAATTCCGGAGCGTTCGTGCACAAAACGAATCGCGTGATTTGTAAATATCTTCAAAATAGTCCGCGGTACTTCAACAGCGACGGCGTCAGACATCGATCTGCGCTGTTCGATATCTGTATCACATACACACACTGAACTTGCACTATTTTACATTGAAAATGATGTTTTTAGGACTGAATCCGATACAGTTTTAAAATGTTTACATTATATGTATTATATGCATGTTTATCCTTGCAATACATTTTTATCGCAAAAGCTCCAAAGGACTTAAAACTTTACAGTAACACACAGAATGGTACAAAATATAATGCGTAAAAGTGGCAAACCCAGCACAAACTAGAAAGATAATATTTAAGTTTAACTAATTTTGTCGCGTTTATTTAATATTTTTGTTCTCAGCGTTTCGAGTTCATTCCAACACTCATACATGTAAAAAAATAATAATTTATTTTCGATTATTCCTTCATACAATTTTATCTATCACCGAACAAATTAAAGACGAAGCAACTAGTTATTCGTTATATAATATAACAAAAAAGCCGAAATTATTTGACCAGATTGTATTCCAAATAAACATAAATGTTCAGCTCGCAATAAACGTATGTGAGTGTAGTGTAGAGTTCCAAATTTAATGAAAAACAAAATAATTCAAGTCACTTGCCAAATTTAACAAAATATAACATAAACTTTCATAAAAGCTGTCATTTCATGCACAATGTAATATTTTATATTACACACGTCGAGATAAGTATTGTGAAATGCAGCGACAATAACTTCAGACGACTGGCGGCAATATCCGGCACTCTCAGTGCTTTCGCTATAGCTACGCTCGACGTCGCATCGACTATCATGCATAAAGTGTATTTATTGTAGTCATATTTTTTGTTATTTTTCATGCTACATCTTGGGACCAGGGTGCATTAGTATACTTTGTGGGAGCGTAGAATAAATGATGACGGAAAAAACAAAAGTTTTTGAGAAGTTTAATAAACCCAGCTGCTAAAACGTATGAAAAACCATTGATAATGAGATGTTATTAAAACACGGACGAATTCCAGCGCAACTCCTAAAAACATTAATGGTTTCTGAAAATAGCTACCTATATCCCCTTCGAAAAACATGATATAATCTCATAATCTATTATAACGAATACTCCTACATACCTATACATCTATTCACCAATACACTTACACAACAACATACCAATACCTACAGTAATACCGCCAAAGTTTTCGTTACTACCAGATTTAATGCGCTACACAATTTTCGTATAATAATTAGAATTTAAAGAATACCTTTTAAGAGTTCCTTCAAAAAATCTCCTAAATTATAATAGACTAAGATTTTTAATATCTATTTTTATTAACAAATATAATGAGGTCACACGAAACACTTTTATGTAGGCCTAACAATTCATTATTTTTGTATTAATTGCTAAGCGCGAATACATACACGAATTAGCTAGCAGCAGCATGTTGTCCATGTAGCACAAATTTTGTGAATCAGCATAATAAAGTGCTGTACCAAAGCCGCGAACACGCTTAATGGTCGTTAAGGTCGTATGTGCTTAGAGACAATTTAAATGCAATCCACTATTAGCATCTAAACGACTAATCTAAAATAATAATTATCTATCCTTTCCTCCTAAGGATAAGATGGGACGGGAAGAGGATTGGACGTGGAGGGGGTTAATAGGGAAAGGGAAATATCCCTTTTCCTTTCTTCCTCTTCTGTCCATTAAAGGTAGGCAACGCATCTACAACACATTTGCTTGTTCACACCAGGTGATTGCTCGTTAGCCACCTTGTTCCATAAAAAAATAAAATAAGTGTAACTAATGAGCCATATATGTATAAATTTAATAGTTTCCAGGGCCGATTTAAAACGTTGCTATATACACCGAAGTCGGCTGATATATCAGTCTCTAAAAAAATATCATTGGTTCAAGTCTACTACGCTTGAAGTCCTTAATTCCTAAACAAATCATTACACATATTTAATTTTAACCGCTGATGTAACCTGTCTTTAGAGCTTAACAAATATTGCAGATATCCGACGAAATTTAGATATCTGTGTTTAAAAGAAATTCGTTTCTGAATTAGGAATATGCTTCGATCCTGGTTTTGATTATTCTCTAACTATATCCTGCAGTGGAGACGGCTTAGACGATGATAACGTCTACATTTCATCTACGTTACGCGCCCTGTTCCTTGAATGTTCAATTAGCTGTCTAAGAGCAATATTCATTTATATTCATTATGTCGGTAATACGTCCATTAAAGATTTACATGCAGTTTCTTATCTTTGAATGCATAATACATACATTTTGTAAAATCGTATCCTAGACTTTGAATGTAATAAATTAAATAAAGAAATTGGTAAAAAATCGTAGCTTAGAAAATAAATAAAGCAAATCAAAGGGCTTACCGTATTCTTCTAGGGATAGTTGCGGGCTGCCCTCTCTCAAGGCATAGTCGGCGTCGTCGACGGGCGCCGCCGTGCGCGCCCCGCACCAGGGCACGCAGCAACGGAAGACCCCGCCTCCGACCACTTTGGAGCCGTCAAAGTGCTACAATCCAAAGGAGTCGCTGCGTCTATAGCACTAACAAACACGCACAACCTTTTCACTGGTACAACCGCGCACATTAACGTAATTCACACCATTTAAAAATCACTGTTGCTGCTGAGTGTATAAGAAGAAATCAAATCAAATCTTACGAACTTTTGGCACTTAAAACAAGCGGAGAGTAACAAGTATAAAGTTTTACTTCAGTCTTGAAAGTCAGCAAAGATTGATATTGATATGTCAGTCTCATTTAAGATATTCAGAATGATTCTGTAATTTCATTTGAAGTTTTTATTCCGAAATACATTTGGATTAGAAAAATAATATATTTTCATTCTAAGTACTTAGATGTACATCCAAGTATAAGCTTTATTGAGTCCATAAGAGGTATTTGAAACATAACCCTCTGGTTAGTACTAACTTGTGGGTAATGTTTCAAATATCTCGAAAACAATGTACAGTAGTTGCTGCTAAGTATGATCGGGCCGACACAAACGGAATACTAAGTTCGTTCGTTCGTATTACGTAGCATGAAGTAGAATTTAAATTTCTAACATCACTATATTCACCTAGTCTAGTCTATTCTTAGTTAACAACAAAAACACATTTGCAACTGATAATGTGCTGTTTACGGTCAAAAGAGGTGATCATTTCACATGGCTTTTTTCTACACTTTTACCTTTACGCTTGCTATCAAAAAAATCAATGTATGTACGTCATGAAGTGTTAATGAACTTAAAGATTTTTATGCTCATGGTAAAGTATTTGTATCTATATTCAGTTATTTTCTTATTTTGTAGAAATTTAACTGTTTCATGAACCGGACTTATAATATAATTTATCAAATATTTTGATAGATTCTGATGGACACAGTTTTTGAAAGTTTTGTCAATAAATGTATTCAACTACCCCTTCTCTCAAGTAAATGTAAAATCAATCAAAAATTTCTTAAAGAAAAAAAAGTTTATAATCGTGCTTTTAACAACCTAATTTTAAATAAACGACGATGCATTGAAGTTGCATGTCAACGGCTGTCATGAACGAAACGCATCGCGAGAGCTGCTAATAAAATGATTCGCGAGAGAATGTTGGCGTGTGGCCAGTTACAACCAAAGTCGTTTATCATTGATTTATTAATTTCGAGACGGAACACGCCATCCATTGACTTGCTCTTGAATATAGCGTGAGATTAATGAAGATTAAAAGAAATATGCATACATCATAACAATGTTATTCCACAAATGTCAACAACCGATACAGTTTACGTTTTACTAAGAAACGCTAACTACACGATTATCACATGATAATCGTGTAGTTAAATAAAAAGGACAAAGTTGCTAGAACAAACAAAAAGAATTTGGGTTTTTAATTTCTCTGGTTCTCTCACTAACTTTATATATAACTACGCATCTACCATCCTAATTAAATCATTTATATAGGACCTATGATATGTGTAATCCGTAAAAAAAGAGTGATTCTTTGCGAAGTAAAATATACTGATTGCAAACACGAAAATGTCAGCATTAAAGTTTCGAAAATTCTAAATTATTAATATTATTTTCATGAGATTATTGTTAACACCAAACTTATAAAATTTGTTTTCGGTGAAAACTCAACGCGAATTATTTCGCGGCAAACGTTCGACACATTATTATTGTGATAAATAGAATCTGTGGGCGTTAAATATGACCACTACGACACATGAGTCCAATTCCTACTAAATATCTGCAACATCTTGGAAATACTTTCTGAAAATGTATTAATCCTTAACTCAATTTCTCCTTTTTAATTAGTATATTTAATTTTTTTCAAATTATGGATTCTTACGCGATCTAGATACTGATGTCAACAGACTTTAAAATTAGTAGAATCAAGTGAAATTCTGACTGGATCACGGTAAAACTAGCGAAATAGTTGTCAAATGTTCGATTACATATCATTAGAGTTGCTAGAAGCATGATCATCAACTTTTGATTCTTTTAGAAACTGCAATCAATTTGAGATGACATTTAACTTGAAAGACACGTTAGCTTAACATAAATCGGGTGTTAATCATTTATGGAACAATTGGATAATGGCATAATATGTGACCTCAATCGTATTAATGTAAATTTACTATACACGCCCATACAAGGACTGGCCACTGGCAGATCGAGTCGATACAATGAACAATGTCATAAATAGAGACGACCGGCCGCACTGTAATGGGTTCTGTATAAATTGACAGCTAGCACAAATACCCCGTCGTCAGAACTCAAACACAACCAATTACTTCTAGTTGAGCGGTCACTAGGTTCAATTGCTAAGTCATTTTTGTTGCTAACATCGCGAAATTGGCTTTGATGTCCTTGTTATTGTATTCATACTTCTTCATCGTTTATATACAGTATTATGTTTGACAATAATTGAAAAAACAGCGACTATAGAGAATACTGTATGCATGTATATGTGGAAGTATAGATGTAGAAAAAGTTACGGATCTGAGAGCGTGCCCAATGAAAATCTGTAATCTCTGCCTATTCTTCTACGTTACAAGCGTGAGTGCTTATCTGTTTATTTTATATATTATCTATTATATTATATTATCCTTTGATTTATACTTTACCATCATATGTTAGATGTGAAAAACACTAATCCAACGATAAACCAACAATCTATCTGTTCGTAATAGAAGCGACATAAGAGTCAGCAGCGGTTTGATATCACCAGCTAATGGCTGCATCTATTTTTAATCTACTTACATATTACCTATGGCTTGAGATAAAATTAAACGTTGTTATATCTTATCTCAGATGTAGTAACATAATCTCTGTGTCGTTTGTGACGATTTTTTGTTATTTTTATCCACGAACATGCCTGTTGCATAAGTTTATTTTTTTATAAAATCCATTATAAATAAGTTACAATGACCTTATATAATAGTTATGTATTTTTCTCCAATACTCGTAGACGGTAATATTGTAGGACTTCGTGTTTGAGTTGAGCTGTCTGTGTTTGCAAACATTCAACAAGTAACCAATACTCTAAAATCGATATTGGTCTTTAAGATTATGTAGACCAGATTAGATTGTTTTATTTACTTTTTGCTTTTTCTGTCATTACATAGGTATTACGTATTTTATTAACAGCTAGTACTTTTTTATAACTGACATTTTGGTAAATTGGAATGGAACTATTTAGTAGTATATCACATTGCGAACTATGACGATGGAATCGTGATTGAGGTGTAATAAAATAAAAATATATTGCGTCAATAAATATGTAGCATATATGATAGAATTTTACCATACAACTCACTAGAAAAGAGAACACGTTCACGGAACCACATAACTGTGATAGGCGTATATATTTTCACAAATCCATGCTAATGTAACAATGCTCCAGTAACACTGTACTAGATAATATGCGATTGAACGAAGCGGCTACGACTCGAGGGCCAAGGCAAAGGGGGCTCAGAACAGCAGTGCAAAACACGCGCGTAGTTGAGATCCGGGCGCGCGGCGGAACGACCCTGGACGTCGCGTCTCGCGGCGGGCGGACCGCGACTGGGCGCTGCGCTGCAGGCTGCCGCGCCGCGAGCGAGACGCAGATACACTCCGCTCTGCGCACGACCTACGATTCTAGCCCTTGAACCTTTCCTCTTAATTCCCATTTACCTTGCCCGTAGCCAGTCCCTTAAGTTTTTGTGCGACCGCTAAAGGGTTTTCACCCCGCGTAGCGTTCATTCCCATGGACGTTACGTAGACGGGGATGCTGTGTTTTCTTACCGGCCGGTCTGCTGTTGCTAGATCACTATTGAACGTGTTTTTGACTACATTATTAATTTGTTAATACTATTTATCTTACTTATAACAAGACTATAACTTATCGTAAAGAAATTACACTATTACATTTTTAAAGTGTTAGGATCACCGCGGTGGTATGTAACACAAGTAATATCGTTGAAATAAGTTTTGATTTTAGTTAAGTAATATTAATTAACTATATCCAACTCCAAATATAAAAATGATAATATATAATTATCTCCGACTCCTCCTATACACGCCCATACATACTCCGTCACTGGGTACTCGCTTGATCCTCTAAAGAACACTATTTTTTTGGATAATGGTGGCAAACGAGCAAGCGGGTCACCTGATATCAAGTTACCCACCTACCCATTGACATCTGCAACAAGCTAATGAGTTGCAGATGCGTTGCTACCTAACTTTAATCAACAGAAGAGGGAACAGACAGGAAAAAGGATATATTTTTCCTATCAGCAACCTCGCCCTACTAATCCTCTTCACCTTCCCAACCTTTCCTTATTATAAAAGGGGAAGAAATAGGGAATAGATAATAAATTTGTATAAATATAGTCAACATTTTTTTTTTATAAGAGAAGGGGCAAACGAGCGGCGGTAACACTGAGGTGATCAACGTCGCCCATGGACACCTGCAACACTAGAGGAACTGCAAATGCGTTGCCGTTAACATATAAAAATCCCGGAAATTCTAACACTTCCGTTTATTATGTTGAGTTTTGACGTAACATCGTGAATACAGAATAAAGCCAATGTTAGTCTACGTTATAGTTTGCACAAACACTTGCATAGTAATTGTTAAGCGGATGTTAATTGAAAATTCAAACTGGCCGTTAAAATTTCTGTATGAATATGAGAATGGGAAGTCATATAACCTTGTTACAACTATAGTTTACGTAAATGTAACATGTTTGGGAAATATAGTATCGTAATAAATAATAGACCAGAAATAGAGAAATAATACATGTCGTTCAGTACTTAATACCATTTTGTACTATATTAATTGAAAGATTGAAGATTCGTCGTCGATTTAAAAGAGATGTGGAGCCAAATGACTTTTTAACACTCACTTCACAAAGCTTATCAACGCATTGCCACTTGAAGTCTGAAAGACATACGATCCGATTTTCCGATTCCTTATAGATCAATAATATAAAATCGTGTAAACTGCATATACAAGAAATATAAAAATGTATATGCATTAATATAGTTGAAAATATAATAAATTATAGAACATAATAGACTATTGAAATAAGCATTGGTAAACATTAATTTTTGGCTGGTTCGCGTTGCCGACTACAGTGTTAAAAATGCCAGAGGACGCTGCAGCCCAATCGAATATATGTGTATGTTATGAGAGTTGTCAATCATTGAAGACGTACGAATATGTTCTGTTTAAGAAATAAAGAAATATTCTAAACTTTCGAAACATTTTAATCAGCACACCCCACAACTTTTGGGGGCTCGTCCGGGATTTAATTACATTATTTTGGAAGCGAACGACGATGAAGATTATCTAGGAAAATATCTCCACGATATTTGTGTATTGAACGACTAATGAATTTCCGTAACATTTATTTTATAGTATAAAGATTTGAAGAACCTGTAATCAGTATTTGAACGAAGTAAGAAGACTTTTTAAAGAAGAAATATTGAGTGCAAGCACAATAAAGACGAAAGATGCCTCCAAAAAGATAAAGAAGACGAGGAGATTTCCAGATCTAGGCCGAATATATCTTTTAGTGATTTAGATAAATCATGATTACTTTTACCGGCGATGACACATATCCGATTGTCACTTGGATTCAAGAGTTTGAAGACACCGCCGGTATTATGGAGTGATCAAAGATTGAAAAACTCATTTATGGAAAAAGATTACTCGGTGGAACAGCCAAGTTATTTCTACGATCGTTGGGCAGTGTAACAGATTGAGAAACTTTAAAGAAATACCTCCAAGACGAATTTGGACCAAAATTGAATAGCGCCATATTCCACAAACAGAGACTAGTGTTCGGCAAAACAATCCTACGACTTCAAACTCATCCAGTACTGCGCAAACCTGTACAGAAAAGATGTAACAATTGTGGTGTCACTTACCATATAACACCAGCATGAACAAAAGGCATCAAATGTTTCCGGTGTAACGAATATGGCCACAAGAGAACAGAATGTTAGACCCACTTTAAGAAATCTCTAAACGTTCTCACTCTGAAAGTAGAAATGAAGGTTCCCTATAAGAAGATCAAGATTAACGGAGTTGACATGACCGCATTGATTGATACCGGAAGTGAAGTGAACCTGATAAAGACTAGTAAATTGACAGAGATGGTAGAAGAAGAAACCAAGTAAAAAAATAAATTTGCGCTCACGCCCTAGAGGGGTAGGCAGAGATTATGGATTTTCATTTGGAGCGATCCTGGCACACCTCTCTCGCTTCTTCTACATCCATACATCTACGTATACAAGCTCATCGGTTACGGGTACCCCTTATATCGACCTTCTTTAGTATGTTACTAATCTGATCGATATAAGTACTCCTAGGACGTCCCCTACCAACATTACCATTCACTTTTGCAACATGAATTTGTTTCGTTACTCTCCCTTCATTCATCCTTTCAACATGCCCGAACCACCGAAGCATACCTTTCTCAATTTTAGTCACAACATCCTTTTTAAGCCACACTCTTCTCTTATAGCGCTATTTTTAATCCTATTATTCAACGTCACGCCTAACATACTTCTTCTATTCCATGTCTCCAAATTAAATCCTGGCCGGCGCGTGGCAATGGAACTTTCCAAAAATTGTTCGTTTGACTAATTATTTATTTATTTATTACTTTGGCTTTTATATTTAATATAGAACGATTGGTATGGTCAAATTTAGTTTATTATTATATTCACAGTTCAATAAAATTGTAGATAATCATTTTTTTTTAATAACGTTAATATTTTAGATTGAGAAGTTTTAATTATCTTACTTGTTAACTTAAATGTTACGCATACGCATTCGTAATTAAGCCTACGACATCCATATTGAAGTGAAACCAAACGCCTCCCGAGGGACTTATAGCGTCATTTATTTTAGCACCTCAAAGATAGCAAAAGAAATATTTATCTAATTAAAATTATCGGATTGCGGATATTCTTTTTAAGCTAAAACCTTTTCGTAGATAAACAAAACTAATAACCGAAAGAGTTTATAAATCCATTCTCTTTCAAAAGATATTGTAAGTACAATACTTCGATGCCTAATTTAATAGATACTAGACAAAAAAAATGGATGAGGTCTTTTCAAAATAATTTAACTACTTTTTTTAAACTCATTAAGAAAAAGTCTAGATGATAATTACTATATATTACTATCATAATTAGACTTTATGAATCCATCGTTTATTTATGAGGGATTTAACAATTTCTTCACCTATTGTACATAGATAATCCTAAAAAAATGTAAATAAACTACATTAAATCGGTAGCCGATACAAAAATTATTTTAATATACCGACAGCGGCTGTCAGTTTCAGAATACAATAAAAATAATAAATAACATATTAAATAATGCATACATCCATTATTTATTCGTAATTGTTCTGATCAATTAGCATTACCTTTATGTATGATCTTTATGAAACCTTTGAAGGACGGGTTTTGACATTCCCAGAAATGTGGAACCAAGCTATGATTACTCCAACACTCAAAAATGATAAAATATAGATGTATGATTGAAATGAAAAAATGAAATTATAAAATATAATGACCCATTTCAAAAACTATTTTATTTGGTAAACTATTTGAAAAAATAATTACCCAACAAATCAGCAATGCTTTAAAAAATCACATAAGTCCTAATCAACACGGTTTTCGTAAAAGACGTTCTGTAGAAACAAATATACTTACATTCACCAAATATTTAGCGGATGTTATAGACAAGAGAGGTCAAGTGGATGTATTGTGCTCCGTTTTCTCAAAAGCCTTTGAAAAATTAAATGATTATTTGGTAATTTCAAAATTATGGTCAATCGGAATACACGGCGACTGAGTAAGTCGCCGTGTATTCCGATTCCGATCCGATCAGCGGAGTACGCTGAATAAACTATTACCTCAGAAACCGATCCCAGGCAGTTTCAACACAAGATTACATATCGAGATTCCTGGAGATTCCCTCTGGTATTCCCCAAGGATCGCATTTAGGGCCGTTACTTTTTATCCTCTATGTTAACGATATTGGCAAATCTATTGATAATACTAACTTCCCAATGTACGCAGATGATGCCAATTTTGTTTTAAATATATCAAAATAAAATGATTGTTTAGTGTTACAACACGATCTTAATATTGGAACATTATTCAGCAACCGAGCTATTTCTAAATCTTGACAAGTGTTCTATAATTACATATGCCGTAGCCAAAACCTTATTTTATTCGATTATAAAATTAATGAGCAGTCTCTTAATAGAGTGAATTCTATACCAGATTTGGGTATAATTATGGACTCAAAGCTTTCATATAATAATCATAAAGATATAATCATTAAGAAAGCGTTTCGCCAACTAGGTTTTATTTTAATAACATCGAAACCATTTAATAAATCACAGTCCTTGAAAATTTTATATTACAGTTATGCCCGAACAGTCTTAGATTTCGATTTCATAATCTGGAATACGGTTTTTGAATGTCATAAGACTCGCATAAAGAAAAAACAAAAGAAATTTATAAAATTTCTTGAATACCGCAAAAACAATGTGTACATATCATTCACTTGGCCGTTACAACCTTACAACTCTTGCCGATACACTAACTTACGTTGAACAAATATTTCTTTTTGAAAAAAAAAATAGAGATTTTATATTACTCATCACGTGAAACATTCATTCGGAGAATAACTTACACCTGCTAACTGTAATATTTTTTCCTCCCGACTTCTTACGGTTCCTTTAGCAGTATTATACATATAACATCTAATTTCATATATCAACTAATTTTAATAATACATACTGAAAAATATAAGATTACACTTACAGGCTATGAAGTGTAACTCTCAATGGACCCAGAAAAATATAACACTTTAAAGAATTAAATTCATAATTTAAAGTCAAACTTGTAATTTTCAAATGAAGTATTTACAGTTATGTAGAAAGCGATAAACTGTCGCGAATGGAGCTCTTGAGCCTAGTTGTCTCATGCTCGATGAACTTGATGTCTTTTTAAAGCAAAAAGTAAATTTTAGTCTCTTAATAATACCTTATCGGAATACCTTAAGAAGTTATTTTGCGTATTATGCAAAAGAAAAAAGGTGTATACAACAACTGAAAATAATTTTCATCACTCAAAAGCAACAATTCGAAAAACAAAAAAGTTTACTTTGGCAATCGTGCGTGGCGCACAAGCGTCACACCTGTGCGTCCTGACACGTATAAATAACGGTCGGCTATGTTTTATGTTATGACTATGTTTATTTTCGCGCTCCGACGGACGTTATTATTGTTTGGCTGGCATCACACTGAAATGTTATTTGCAATTCGTTTCTTTGTCATTATCGGTTGACCATAATGTATTGTTGCATTCCCGATCCCATACGTGCCTTGACGTTATATAAACTTAATAAGTATGTTGTGTCGTTATGAAAATCCTCCGGTCCGCAATATAATCTGATTATTTATTACAAATATATAATCCGATTTACAGCTAAAGCAAAATATATCTACATTCTGATTTTGTATTTTTTCTAATATATGTGAAAGAATTATTCTTCTCGTTTAAAAAGTTGCTGCACGAGTATATACATTGCTAATATGGTTTTATCCGAAAAAAGTTAATTATGACACGTTCTAATGAAAAATGTTTACTATGTTTCCACGAGATAAATAAACACTATTAGAAGTACGTTTGTTTTTTGTGGTCTATGCTTATTTTAGTTACTTTAGCATTTGATTTTAAGCATTTTTAAAATGACATACAAATACCGTAGTCCCAAACATTCCACATCGCGGTTATTTCACAGGCGTATGACATGTAACACATACCTGTAACAAAAATAAGGAGTATTTAAAGATTTAATTAAAATATATGTAAAAGTCTATTACACTCCGAAACCAAATAGAATAATTCACCCGAACCCTTGACGGCCATGAAGGCCATAAGGCCAAAAATGAGCCGCTGCTCCCACCTTCCCAACCCCTAGCGAAGGACCTAGGCTAAGGCTACCAGAGCAATAAATATTGCAGCGTTTATTTTTAACAGGTTGTTTATTTATTTAGTTTGTTAATATTACTTTTATATTAAGTTCGTCACTCAAACAAATATGTTTGATCCTTGAGGCACGATAATTCATTAGGCAATATATATTTGAATTTCGTTGAGTATCCACATTACGTTCGACCTAGAATGGTAATTTCTCCTCTGATGTTCATTGATTAACAAGGTAATAAGGGAATAAATTCAACTAATATTTTCCATATCAAGTATAATTCGGTATTGAAAATAGACTAATTTAGGCATTTTATCGCGTTTATTTATATAATATTAATAAAATATAATCACTAATATTAATTAAATTTTAATGTGTAGTATTCGCGTATATATAAATAATTCGCGTGTATATATAATAATTAATTATATTTTTTTTATGGTAGCAGGTGGCAAACGAGCAAGCGGATCGCCAGGTGTTTAGTGAACGCTACCAATAGACACCCGCAACAAGCAAGTGTTGCAGATGCGTTGCCTACCTTTATTGACCAGAGCAGGGCATAGACAGGAAGAAGGATATTTCCTTTTCCCCGTTAACCCCCTCCCTGTCCAATCCTCTTCCCGTTCCCATCCTATCTTTATGTGGAAAGAGTGGGAAGGGGAAGAGGACTGAAATTAGACCTCCGGAACTTCACTCATCAGACGAAACGCAGAGTACTTCTACTTCACTCCTGTTTTCTGTGAGGTCGTGGTATTTCACCGGTCGAGCCGGCCCATTCGTGCACCAGCTGTTGTTGTTGCGGGCTCTACCACTGTTAAATATCATTTGGTAAACTTCAATCAATTGATAAATTGGAAATCGACGGGGAGGGGCGGCGTAACGTCAAATCAACGCGCACGCGCTCGCGTCGCTCTCGGCTCCAGGGTTGGATTTTGTGGTATAATTATACTATTTATAGCATTATTTCATATTCTGTAGTATGTACATACTTACTAAGTGTAAAGTGACTATACTACGCAAAGGTACCATAATTTTGCCTTTGGGTTGGTAACTTGTATTTACGTTATAATATCAAAAGACAAAGGGAAAGGATATAGATATAGCGTTTGTTCCAAATGAAAGCCTAATTATTGTCATTAATGGATAAAATGCACATTTTACGCTGAAACTTTTTCAACGATTTATTTATGAAAAACACTCTTAGACAATTTCCACAAAATTACAGCATTTTCGATGAAAATATGAACTATAGTGTAATGGTCGCCACTGATGGAATTTTAATGCAATTTAGTCGTTCATTTGAAATGAATAATATATAAAAACATGTTGAGGCCCTAAATCCGACCGTATTCGGCTCTGCTGCTCAGTCTTATTCAGTCAGTGCCTCACAGAAGACAGGCGTGAAGTAGACGTATTCTGTTTTTCGTCTGAAGAGTGAGGTGCCAAGGGATCAATTCCAGCACATTCCTCTCCCCAACCTTTTCTAATATAAAAAGGATAGGAAGGGAAGATTTGACATTGACATCACTTAATATTAGATGAACTCATGTGCCACATTCTTGTTTGAAAAAATAAAATGGTAAAAAATTTAATTAACCAGGCAGAAATTACAATTGAAAAATATATAATTGAAACATTCAACTTTTATTAAGCAACAATAAATACGTTATTTACTATCACAATATATTATAAGATATTAAACGTACTATTCATGTTCTTTTTAATGCACACATATTATGTGCTGTATATAAAATGTTCTGCCTAAAAACCTTCATACGTTAAGAAAAAAACACTAAAAATTTTGTGTCAAAGACAATGCAAATACATTGTACTTAGTTCATGTTTAATGTATGTTTTAATTGGCAGTATTTTTTTTCCTAGAAGAAGTAAAAAATAATCTAGCAATCACGTCGTAAACATATAACTTAACTTAACGAATAAACATTGAGAAAATTAATAGGTATTATTTTAATTTCTCATTGAAGACAAGTAATACATTTCACTTATCTGAATAGGATAAGTTTTTGGACGTATTTTCTTAAAGAACAGAACTTTATAGTCAATTTCACAGAACTTAATATTGTTACTTATTTAAACGTTTTGCATCGAAAGACACATTTTTTCCTCTCTCTCTCTCTCTCTTTATTTAAGCTGCGAAATAAGTCCAGACAAGTAATTTGAAATAAATAAAAAAACACTGGCAGTCATAAGGACTGCTTGCTGGCAGACGTGAAAACTCAAAAAGAATGGGAAGGGACGACATGCTTAAAAAAACAACCAAAATAAACCCTTGTACCTTAACAATAATGTTTAAAATACAAGAACACACAGGAATACAAGAAATATTAATCAAAAAAAGTTCGTCAAAATCGAAACAGTCCCAAATTCAAATAAGCATGATGCTGGCGCGTGTCGCTGACGCATATTGAACATGTTATTCACGAGAACCAATAAGATTTTTCCCTACCAAAAATGGTCAAACACAGCTAAAGAAGTTTTCACTTCAAAAAACACAGGAATGCCTGACAGAAGTGAAAAATCAAAACAAAGAAGCGCGATAATAGTTCAAAAATAACTGTAAGTCACTAGCAACAAACTGGTCCAACAACTTTTGCCATGAGACACTGTTGGAGATGTTGGAATGAGTCGATATATATCACGAAAATTCCCAAACGCTGCCAACACGAGTCAGATTCGGCGATTGATCTCCTCGACCCTACATACAGTTTGTCCTAGAACATCAAACACGATTGTAATGTAAGGTATGTATTTTAGAAAATTAGCATAATAAAATAAGTCAGAGAAATTGTTTTATAAAAATGTTTAATCATCTTTTTTTTTTAATTTTCTAATATGTTAAATTTTTCTTCAATTTCGAACAAGATCTAAGCTAGAACTTTTTGTCTTTTTCTATAATAGAAGGAAAAACGACCAAGATGTCACCTAAAGTTGAGTGACCACTGCTAAAGATTGAAATTGAAAATTACATTAATTTTATCATCAGTAATTTTATTCTTATGCTAAGAATTATTTTTTAGTTTGATTATCGCTAAAAGCATGTTTTTTAGTTTTTTTAAACTAAATTTTATTTTTCGCTTTTTAGTTCGATTCGCTTTAAATAACTGTCTTTAAAATGTACAGTCTGGCTGTTGCCCACGTGGAATCAAATAAATTAATCACTTGGCAGAATAAAAGTTTATAATCGTATTTTTACATTAATTATTTTTACCGTAAAATACATCTTTTTTTAATGGAATAAGGTGGCAAACGAGCAAGCGGATCATCTGATGTTCAATGAACGCTACCCATAGACATCCGCTCCAAGCAAATTTGTTGCAGATGCGTTGCCTACATTTAATGGGCAGAGGAGGGACGGAGACAGGAATAAGGATATTTTCTTTTCCCCGCCAACCCCCTCCCCGTCCAATCCTCTTCTCGTTCCCATCCTATCCTTATGAGGAAAGGGTGGGAAGGGGGAGAGAACTGAAATTAGGCCTCCGGCACCTCATTCATCCGACGAAACGCAGAATACTTCTACTTCACGCCTGTTTTCTGTGAGGTCGTGGTATTGCACCGGTCGAGCCGGCCCATTCGTGCTACAGATGTTGTTGTTGCGGGCTCTACTACTGTTAACTATATCTAGAAAATATAACATAAAACATCAGTCTAAAAACATTTGAAACAATTTAATTTTGTTTACCTGTATAGAGCTATATTTCACCCGGTGTTTGTTGCTATACAATTTTGAAGTAAAAAAAATCGACACAGAAACCGATACCGTCACCACCATCACCACACCAACGCTACCACCATCAACGCACACACCGTCACCAACACCACCACTACCACATCACTACCAACGCTACCATCTGCTAATGCTGGTTAAAAAAATAAATTAGAGTAAATATCTATCAAGTTCACTTTGAAACTCATCATTGAAGAATTCTTATGATTTTGGGGTAGGCTTAACGCTTAGTTGCTCTTAGTGCCCCTTACTCCCTCTAAATCCATCTGCTGCTTATCGGCAACAGTTCTGGTCGTAGTTTAGGGGCATACAATCTTAGTAGTTGTATATTTAATCAACTGGAACCATGAGAAGTCATCTGCTCCAAGTAAGTAAAGACAGATAATATCAAATACAATTATAGTTATATAAAATAATACCTACATGTGTTAATCTAACGAAATTTAAGCAACAGAGTATAGTATGAAATTCTGAAATAGATATATAATATTAATAACTTTAATTTTGTAAAATTTAATAACCGCTGTTGTGCATCCATTGTATAATATTGATCAGGCAATACCCTCTCAGTCTCTCAGTTAGCTTTGTTGAAAGAGCGTTCACATGCTTGTTCAATGAATAGTAAAAATATAATCTTAAACGCACATCCTAAATACTGGTCCTAGACTTGATATTTGGCACAGAGATTACGTAGGCGAGCACAAATAAAGGATTTTTCCCTCAAAGGTCTAAAATAAGGATTGAAGGTTTGTATAAAGAGCTGTTGTAATCCAATGTAAGTTGACCGCAGATCTATATCATCAATCAATCAATGTCATATTATTAATATATCGTATATCGACACTTTGTGTTTCCAATATTAAAGCGTTGTTGATCGACATGTATCCCTTACACGTCGATCAACAACGCTTCGCCAAGGGGATTTACGGGTTGCACTTTTAATTGAGATTGATGTCACGAAGAAAGGGCATTTATTGAGGGCGTTTTATCCACTTTTTGTCATCAATACACAAATTGCCACGCTTAATGTGTAAGTGACCACTAAATGGTATAAACTTTTGATTGAATTCTCTAGATATAATTTTGATATCTACATTTTTATGGAAATACTAGTACGTATACGTACCACCAAAATAGTTTGATTTAACTGTATCAATTCCTATTCAATCTTCATATTCATTGAAAACTGTAATATTGGTTTCATCGTGCCCGGGTTTAGTTTCGTTTGTGAACAAATTATTTAAAAGAATCTTATAATTTTGTGATTGAAAAATAAATTTAGTTAACATTCAATGCGAAGCTTTCACGCGAAATTAGGAGGACATTTATTTTCATCAGGTAAATAAACAAATATCAGAGTCGCAAACATGCTACGATATTCTCTCGCGATAATCGTCGTCTCCATGACGTTGTTCGTAAGCTGCTTCTTGGTCAGTCTCTTTTCTCTGCATAGTCGAGGTTGATTGATGTTACAACTAACTAAACCAAAATGGGTGCAATTAAGCGCACTGTGGTCCTGCTATTTAACATAATATATCATTCAATGCACTTGCCCACTCACATGGCGAAGAAATCCATCAGATACTGAATTTTTTTGTAATAACTCAGAGTGAAGTCATTTCTGTCAATTGGAGTGATTGTGATTTGAATTTCGAGCCACTACGGATATAGATTAATGTTATGGATAAGTCTTGGAGACTTAACTGTCTCACATCCGACATCGTATCTTCCACGTTCTCGTGCATACGACGAAGGCTTCTCATGTAAAGTGACGGCCAAAATTGTCAATCTTCCTTGTTTCTATCACTATCGACAATAATCGCACCACAGAAATAAATTGTTCAGATCAGACTTTTTTTTGATGCAAATCTATAATTACAAAATAAACAAAAGTATAAGCACTTTTAGAAATTATTAGTGATTCTAGTGGTGGGACCATCGTTACTTACATATTTCCAACTGCACGTCATAATAAAGTTTGTTCGCACCTCCGCACCATAATGGATTCCACGATTTCAAAATTAAATTTACGAAAAATAATTTAATTCGCCTAAATTAAATTATTTGCAAAATCCACTACATTTTAAATGTAAAAAATTAGTTACACT
>JWHW01038877.1:0-13776 GCA_000931545.1 Papilio glaucus | reverse complement strand
CATTCTGACTCCTCACAACTGTACCTATAGCCCCATTCATTTTATTTCTTGCATTCAATCGTCGTTCAAAATCTTTAACATGCTTCCCATCTCTACTAAATAGGCACCCCAAATACATATTAAATTCCTATAAATACTTTCTCGTTCGGTCAATGATTGTACAGGTTTAGCTAACCGGGTCATTCAGTTCCTTGTACGACAGCAGAATGGAAGATGGAAATTACGAGTAAAAAATCTTTATCTGAACACATAGTAAACAAAAATACTTCACTTTCAAGTAATGTTAACAAATAATGTTAGTTAGTTATAAAAAACTAACGTTTTAACTTGGAAGTATTCACTTTATGTTAAGTAATATTTAAGTTATTAAATGTTAACTTAGATCCCGTCTAAGTTTAATCACAACACCGCATCAAGGTGTTCAAACAAATCTCTACTGTTGATTTGCGTAATACTGTTTGGTTGAGCATAGAGCATAGAGTTATGAAGGCAAACAGCACGGTCGCCTGTCAAGTGTCAAACGAGTCACACAGCTGTGTAAAGCTCTCTCACTCTACCTGTTGTTTGTATTATTGAAGTCGTGTTAAGTCCGAAGGAAAACGTAGCTCAAAGCAATTTTCATGACAAATACTAAAGTTTTATAATATAACTCTATATTGAGAATTTATATAGAAAATTACATTATTATTTTAAATAACAAACAAATGTAAAATGGCGTAGGCCTAAGATACAAGTCACAACTCAAAGGTAAAAATGAAAAAAGAAGGCTCACTTCAGAAATGGGAGTATTACTTTACATTACACGAGCAAGTCGTTAGTTACTTAGAAGAGAAATGAAGTCGGTGGCTACACAATGCGCGACCGCGGCCCTCACAAGCTCACAGCGACCGCGGCCCTCACAGGCTCACAGGGACCGCGGCCCTCACAGGCTCACAGGGACCGCGGCCCTCACGGGCTTACAGGGACCGCGGCCGAGCGATTTGATGTCATTTACTACGTCACTAAAGGTACTTTTTTAATGAAGCTGAGTGGAGACGAGTAGAATATATCCATCAAATAAAGAAGAATAGATAAATTATAATTTTAAATATGTTGTTAAATTATAATTTATTTAGGGTTAAGAGGGTTACCTATCGCGTAAGGTAAAATGTTAAATTAAAATCTAGTTTACTAGTTTGTTATTTCATAGCTCCCTATATAAGGCTTTATGAAATAGACATGCTTATAACATTTAAATTATAAACAAAAAGAAGAGAGCCACCATCATGATAAGGATTTTTTTTAAAGTGAAAACTTTGCCGCGTTACACAATATTTGGTAGAGGGAAAATCTTTTAGGTTCGCGTGAACAACACGCGCAACATGCTTGTTTGAATTTGGAACAACTTCAACGATGTTTTTTTTTTCTTCTATTGTTTTATTTTTGTTGCTTATTTATCTATTTTTGATTTATTGTCGCACCTGTTTTGACTGCCCGTGCTTTTTAAATTGATGTAGAGACTGGTTTTTTAATTATTCTGTATACAACCTTTACTGTTTATGAAAAATAAAGCAATTATTCGAGTGCCTCTGGTGAGTAGGGGGTTTCAAATTTTGGATCATTATTTGACGATGTGTAAATCTTGACTAAGGCTCTTTGGAGTAGCAAAATGCTTTCGCAATTCTTATTTCGTCCACGTATAATAAATAATATTTTTTCGGTCCAAAAACATTTACCCAGCTATGTCAATACTCGACTCATATACGTCACAAAGAGTCATCTATCAACAAAATTGACCCGCCTCCCCCGACCGCCTTCGATAGTTCCTTCTACAATCATTTAAGCCGGGAGATTTAGTATTGATTTTAGATATAATATATAGATTGCGAAGAGTCGACTTGAATTTAATCTCACGTTAATAAACACGTTAGAGAAACACACATAATTAGTTGTGAATTTCATTATAATTCCCTATATTGTAAAACAATGTAATGAATAATATATAGCTCTTCCTCATCCTCTCTGATTGCATACACTTTAGTCGATGCACCTGCCCAGGACGCCCCAAACCATCGCGGAGATTAGGACAAATCTCCCTATTCGGTCAACCTATCCCATGGCGGAAAACCGCAAAGTACCTAGGTGTCACGTTAGATGAAAAACTCAATTTCACAGCTCACCTAAAAGAGATCCGACATAAAGCATCCATTGTTAACAGTAAACTCCACCCGCTCACATGCTCTTCAAGTAAACTTTCCCTACGATACAAACTGCTGCTTTACAAGTCATGCATACTCCCCATAATGTCCTACGCGAGCGTAGTATTCGCTCACGTACACACTTATAAGATCAACCAACTCCAAATTATCCAAAACCGCTTCCTTCGAAAAGCCGCTGGGGCCCGATGGTTCCAGCGCAACGAAGATATACATAATGACCTAAAAATGGACACGATCCAAAAGCATTTCCGTGAAATCTCGAAGCGCTACTTCGAAAGCGCCGCTACACATCCCAACCCTCTCATAGTTCAGGCCGCCGACTACATACCAAATCCTGAGTCTACAGTCGCCAAACGCAGACCCAAACACGTCCTACTGATCCACCGCGATCACGAGGACACTCAAACCATAGCACAGACACGACAAAACTCTCACCGTCCTCGCCTACGAGTACGACGACTGATACGCATCGCGAACACAAATCGCACCCGCGGTAAAGGACGGTCCTCACCGCCCCCAGACGCTCGTTAAAACAGTTGACGACCGTCGGGGGACTGGTACGCTCCTTCCCTCGACGATCACGTAGACAACACCCCTACTTAGTAGACGTCATTATAGTCTTCGACGGTAGCACGTTGAACTTGAATAGACACATCACTCACACCGATGGCTGCTAAATCCAGCAACTAGGCCCCTAGATTACATTAGGGACCTAGAATTTTTATTTTTTAGCTCAAGATCACTGGGATCGCGAGCCCTGTATTCGATGAAGCTGTAAGAACCGTCAATAAGGTTACCAGCAACTACTTCTCCGAAAATACACACACACACACACACCTCTCTGATTGCATTAACAGGAAATTAAGAGGAAGTCAAAGTTTCTAATGTCATGCTGTTACGTTGCTTTGATTAGTATGACTTTGAAAATGTTGCTATTAGTGGTATTTTAATTTCATAACTGCAATAGGTCTCGGAGAGGACGCCTGTGCCCCACTAGTGGGGAATATTCTAGAAAAAGGTTGATTTATTATTATTTATTATTAATAGGTATAATAACTCTTATAAGCATGTAATAAACAAGATAACATAATAATTTACACATATTTGGGGAACATTAACTTCATTGTATTGTATTGGGATGAATGAGGGGATGAAAAAATGCCACGTTTATAAAGGGAACAGATCCAATTACAGACACGATACGGCTTGAGGGGGGATGGGGAGGGGGAGTTCGTGTCAAAGAAAGTTAATTGAAGCGAAATTGATTAGTTTGTTGGTGGTCAGGTGCGCCGGCCGCGTTTTGTAACATTGTTTTCCAATATGTAATTTTGTTCTTATGTTATCCCAATTCATTTAATTTCTTTACAGCAACAAGACGAACACTAATTTTAGACAAATGGTTACACACAATATATTAATTACAGGCTTAGTGAATGCCATCTCAATTATAGGTGCAAATGATAATGAACTCAACGACAAGAGAAATTAAAAGTATTAAACTGAAGTGAGAAAAGAAATAGTGATTAAATAGAGAATAACTTCAACTTTCAAGCAAAAAAAAAATATCGATTAATAAATGATGTTGATGATAAAACCACGGACAGTCATAAGACAGTCGACAAAAGTGAAAACTTAAAACAATAGTTCAAAAATAAACAAATAATCAACAAGACAACGTCGCAACAGTGCCAATTTTTTTTTAATAAGAATAGGGGGCAAACGAGCGGCGGGACCACCGAGGTGATCAACGTCGCCCATGGACACCTGCAACACCAGAGGAACTGCAGATGCGTTGCCGGCCTTTAAGGAAATTATACGCTCGCGTCTTGAAGGACCCTAAGTTGTAGAGGTTTGGAAAAACCGCCAAGGACAGACCGTTCCACAGCGCGGCTGTGCGTGGCAGGAAATTTCGCGAGAACCGCACTGTGGAGGAATGCCAGCCATCCAGGTGGAGTGGATGGTACCTGGCGGTCTGTCGTGTCGTCCGATGACGAAACTCGGCGGCAGGAATCGTTCCAAACAGTTTTTCGGAACACTCCCCGTGGTATATACGATAAATTTAATAAAGCATGTTGCTGACGCATGTTGAGTATATTGTTCACGCGAACCCATAATATTTTCCCGTACCAAATATCATCTAACACGGCCCAAGTTTGTTCGCGGCGCCTATGTGACCAATTGAAACCATTTATTCTAGACAGTGCCTCGCTGTTTCACCCGCTCTGCAATTTTACTTAAACGAAATGATATTACCTACTTAATACTACCGTAACCTCATCATCATCTCACTGCCCTTGTCCCGCGTATGTGGGGTCGACACAGTATGGCCGTAGTACAGTTAAATTGATATAACTTTTTTATTTATAAACCGATTGAGATAAAACAAACACTAAATGTTAAGTGAAGCTTGGCACAATACATTAGTTTCGGTTTTATTGCGTTTATGAAGGCCCCTATTAATAGTTTTTCTCAAATATCTTCCATGTACAGACAGCGATCAGTTACATTTTTATTATATGTATTAGATTATGTCTTCAATGTACAGAGATACAAAGATTAGTACAATCAATAATCAAATAATAAAAATATTATAAGGAACAGCCTTAGTTAATAAATTACATTTTTCTAACTATAGGTTTCCTAGGACTAGGCCATCGTTCTATTAAGTGGCTTCCATTAAAGCAAGCCTTCGTTTAAAGCACAATAAAATGGCAGACAGTACGTGCAGACAATCAGAGCTTGTTATTAAAGGTAATGGACTGAGATGGAATCCTAATTGTCGGGAAGTTAGTGTTCAGTTCAGTTCAGTCCGTGTCGAGAGAAATAAGGAAATGTAACGACGACGCCCAACTAGCTGCTTGTTAGAGACGTTACGGACGGAACCCGTCCCATTTACAACTTCAACTGCTCCATAAAGAGTCTATAACACTATCATTTGTTTGTTAAGTTAGTGCATACCTGGAACCCGTTAAAAAATTGCCTAGAATGTTACGCCATTATAATTAATTGTCAATTAGAAGCACTGAAAAGTGTTGGAATGGCGGGCGACAGAGCGTAGGTAGGCTTTCTGTAAGATGGTTCGATAATACGCTAAGGTTCCTGGAGTGCACAGTATGAGGACGATAAGCGACCTCGGTGGAGAACTACGTACAGCAGTGGAGGACTGTTGGTTGAAGGAAAATATAGGTACATTACAAGTGGTGAAAAAATGTTATTTATAAAATGTTTTCAAAGGTAAGGCATATTTTGTCTTTGATTTTGTTTCATAATTATTTTTTTTCTATCACATACTAAATGATTTTGTTATATTATTTACATCATAAATAATAAATAATGTTCCACTTTGCCGGATTTTCAATTCACATTTTGTAAAAAAAATATACAAATCACTTTTTAGTATCCGTCTGTCAGGAAATTATCTTCAATTAATATTAATAAGGATTCGCAAAAAATCTTAATGGATTCGAAAAAAACGTCCCCGAGGAATGTGCTGGAGATTTATAACTGTCAGACGGACGGAGACGGCTTAAAACATTTCCCTTGTCTTAAGTAAACGAGCGCAAAGAAATAAGTTATCTGAATATTTAGTTAGAGCGACTGGAAGTGTCCCCGCGGCGCTAACTACGCCTCGTAGAGTAAACAACCGAGATTGGATTAGCGTTTGCCCAGCGCACTCATTGCTCGGACAGTGCAAGAAAAATATTTTAAAATTCATTTGGCTTCCGACAGAAATTAAATTACATTGCGTTTGTAAGCTCACTAAGTTTTAATATTGTGGTGAAATTATTCCAAGATAATAATGTACACAGGAAAGATTTATTACACGTTGACTTTGCCAATGTGCGAGTCATATACGATGTGCCTCTTCAAGAGAATAGTGTCGGTTATTACTAAGCCATTCGTAACATTCTTCCAATATCCTACATGTATATCAGGGGGTATCATGCTGGACTACTTTAGCTTCTTACGAAGCTTGCTTGAAGGCAGAATGCAATGACATCTTGAACTCACGAACCCCGGCTGTGAAAATCAAACGGATGCTGTAACCAAACCATGGGCGTACTGTAGAGGCAGGATATTCGCCTTCAGCCCTCACTACGCTTTCCTTGGATGAGTGCTATATAAAAAGACCATGTTATAGAACATATACCATGTTTATTAGCAGATGTTTTTCTTATTATTTTATTTTGATCAACACAATGTGTAAACGTAAACATTATTTGCTTCATAACACCATGTTGGTGGCTGGATGTCGGATCGAGGCTCCGTACAAACATTGTTTAACTAAAGTATGCAAAATTCCTAAGCATACGTTTATCATTTCCGTTTTATTAATGTCACTGGGTCGTCGTCGGCGGACGCAGCCGCCTGTTCCTGAATACGTATGTACAGCATACACAACAGTATGCATATATAAATCTTTGTAATAAAATCATATCTTATTAAAGTATAACAAAAATAAACTCGTTCCATATATCAGGAGTTGTAATAAAGTTATTTATTATGTCGTAGTCAATTTTCTCTCTGTTCGTCTTTGTTAGTTCCGTCATTAGGCAAGTGACGGGCGGCGTCTAGTCTCCTCGGCGACCTATTGAACTGTATATGTACATAAATATACCGGATTATTACCGCTATAATATTTTATGACTATACTTAGGGTTATGGGTAGTAAACGCTTAGCATATGCCTTCTGACCTATCTAGCGTATACACTTTGTATATACAAATGAAAATATTGCTATTTGTATAAATTAAATCCACAAGCTACAGGACAATATCTACTAGACAGTTAATTTAAAATAACATAGTCATTATTAGGTACTTTTGTGTAGATAATTTTGATAATGGGTTACACAGCATTACAAAAGACGGCTACGGTGATCTGCTTGCTCTCTCTTTCTCTCATCTGCATGCTTTTCAATTGTTTCATTGAAGTCAATTAAATTTGTAGCACATAAATCGTTACTTATATTGTTTCGTAACCGTCATAGGATTAAGGTCTTGTAAAATTAGCCTGACAAGAAGTAATGAGAAATTTTCGTTTAAACTTCGTAATGTATTCTGTAGGTGAATAAGAAAACAATGCCCGCAGGAACATTATTTACCGCTAAACTTTCAGTTATACAACAAAAGTTTGAAATTGACGGCCTCTAAATTACCACCTGGAAAATGTTACTGAACATATTATGTAGAGGACAAACTATGGCGTTAATTTTATAAATACACTTACAAAGTATTTAAATTGTAATCTTTTAAAAACCCATGTACTATATGTACATGGGTTTTTAAAAGATTACGTACATTTTACCATGTATAACATGATCTAGTGAGACTTAAACTCAGGGATGGAGGTTACACACTTACTCATCCATTCCATCAATGTCATAGTGATTCACAAAATTTGAAAAACTATAGGCAAGAGTTGGCTAAAATAAAGCCTACCTATTTTAGCCAACTCTTGCCTATAGTTTTTACCTATTGATGCTCTTTGATTACTGGCTTAATAATCGATGTACTTACTTCAACGTCTATGTTAAAGCTTAGGAACAGTTGAGAGTGATATTCCTGAAAAATATTGAGGGTAAAATCAGGTTAGTTGGGATAGTTGCCCCATTGAGATCGTTGCCCCATTGAGATAGTTTCCCCACTAAGATAGTTGCCCCGTTGAGATAGTTGCCCCATTAGGATAGTTGCCCCATTGTGATAGTTGCCCCATTAGGATACCTGCCCCATTGAGATAGTTGCCCCATTAGGATATTTGCCCCATTGAGATAGTTGCCCCATTAGGATATTTGCCCCATTGAGATAGTTGCCACATTAGGATAGTTAACCCGTTGAGATAGTTACCCCATTAGTATAGTTATGAGATAACTGCCCCGTTGGGATAGTTGCCCCATTGGGAGTCTTGCCCCGTTTTTATACATATTTATAGTATGTAGTACATATTTTTTAGGTACAGAGGTACAGTGGGGCAACTATCCTAGTATTACCCTGTTAGTTTTGAAAAAGCAATCTCTTGGGGTCTATTTTTTGTGATGTATAAAAAAACCGACGTACAAAGTTCTACTGACGCCGTTGGCTTCCAGTTTTCGACTGTTATTTGTTTTGTTCCTCGGCATGTAATTTATTTCCTCCAATCTGTTTTTATCGACGCATCGATGGTGATTAACGATTCCTTAAGAGTCCTGTGAGATTAATTGCTCGCAATGGATTTCTTTTTGTTAATCTTACTTAACTATCGATCAAGATATTTATTCGGATTTAAAAAAGTATTAACTTTAAATCCGGCATAATAATTTGAATCCCCTATACTTCTGTAGTTGCCTACCTAGATAGATGTAAAGGATCTGCTAAATGGAAGTGTGACCTCTGCGTTACCCACAACAAGTATAATCTGTGTCGACAAGTGGAGATATAGCATCGCATGGACGCCCCACAGCTGATAATCCCTGACCCTCATTCATTACAACACAATTGGATACAATTTGTCGTGTCGGCGGGAGGGGTGGGGGTAGATTGTCCGCGTTGTATCAACAATATTAATGGCTCACAATAAAATGTTACGACACAGATTATCTACAAGGAAATTATAAGGAGAAGTAATCATGCTTCGTACATTTATAGTTGAGAAAGTTGTGAGCTTGGGAAATTATTAGAATCAACGCATAACCTAGTATACGGTGGGATTCGAGTTAAAATGACACCGTGTTCGCACTGCCGGAGACATTCAAATAAAACATCTCTCTTTTTCTTTGAAAAAAAAAATCTCTGAGACGATAATATGTTTTTTGTGAATGTTACAATGTGAACTGAGGATAAGAGCAAGACGCAAGAGTTCAGAAGCATGGTCTTTAGTATTATCATAAATATTTAGGTATCTATTAGTCTTACTTAGGTCATTGGTCGTGCACTTGCTTTATGCGGTGAATACCTAGGCTAGAGTAGATGGCATCTCGTCACATAATGTACGAACGCAGCAACGTTTGTTTGAAACTGCAAACAGTGTTCTGAATAAGTTTAAAACGAGTAAAACTTTAGTTTTGTCTGTCTGTCTATCAGTGATAGTTATACATACTCATATGATAATCACATAAAGACATTACTTTGTGCTTATTACAATACTTACGACACTGAAACATAACGTAGATGACAAGCTGTGTTATCCTCGACCTCATAACACATTGTTACTCCACAATACACTTCAAACTTACGCCTTATCAACAAATAAACCGACTTTGCGCACCATTGCGGGCAGTCATTTACCTCCGAGTTTGGCAACTGTTGTAAAACACGCAATAACACTCTACCTTGTAATTATGGACGGAGATTACAGATATTACAGCTTTATGAACTGATATTATGAACTCTTTGAAGGCAAGTTATAAGTAACTAGCAGTTGCCCGCAGCTCTGCAAGTATTCGTTAATTTCTCCCTTCAAAATTATTGTAAATTAATTTCGCGTTTAATAACTTAGTTAGCGATCCAAAGACATTATTACACGCAGACGAAGTCACGGGCACAGCTAGTTAGATATAAAAATAATAATTAGATATGAATTTAAAACATTTTATTTTTGTTACCTTGGCTACATTGAAATCAAACATCCTCATCGTAGAAAATAATACAAACAGCACAGCACAGCACAGCAGACACCTGGTACTCGTGATGTCCTGAACTAAGGCCAGGTCAATGATAGAGACAGCAGCGGTAGCAGCTGCTGCACAGCGTAATTGTTTTTATACTTGTGCGTTTTGTCTGCTTAGTGTGGAGTGGATGGGGTGGCAGTTCGTTACAGTATTCTAAAAGAACATTTACTAATTAGTCTTCATCAAATTCTATTAAAATAACCCTGGAATGAATTCAAAATAAAAAAGTTTTGAAAAGACGTGTTTTAGAACTGAAAAACCGTTACATTTAATTTAACAAGATTAACGGGTGAAAGAATTTGACTTTGCGTCGACCCTTCACCCTGCGCCCTGCTCCCTGCGCCCTGCGCCCTGCAGTCCTTACTGTTTATTGTATTGTCGCTGAGACCTCGTTACAATTTTAAGATTTAAAAGAGGACAGGGCGATTTTATTATCTGATATAGAAATTATTTGGACAAGTGTGGCTTAAAAGTGGATGTTGTGACTAGAATTGAGAAAGGTATGCTTCGGTGGTTCGGGCATGTTGAAAGGATGAATGAAGAGAGAATAACGAAACAAATTTATGTTGCAAAAGTGAGTGGCAGTGTTGTTGTAAGGTACGCCCCAGGAAAACTTATATCGATCAGATTAGCGGTTTACTAAAAAATGGCGATATAAGGAGCACCCATAACAGACGAGCATGTATGCGTAAATGTATGAATGTAGAAGCGAGAGAGGTGTGCCAGGACCGTGTCAAATGGAAATCCGTGGTCTCTGCCTACCCCTCCGGGTTACGGGCATGAGCGCATATTTATTTAGAAATTATTTAGGTTATTTGAGTATATTGGTTATTCATGAAACTTATTCAATCGTTTCAGGGAACAAACTCTGTTTTATCTAGCAACAAATGGAACAGTGTGTCCGATTTAAACAACGCGGGGTGACGACGACGAGAGAGCGCAGGTAATGTAAGAGACGAAGGCAACTGGGATTAAGTAAATAAATGAAAACAGAGCGGGACTGGCGCAGTTGATTCGGCTACACGGTGCAACAGAAACACGCGCAAATAAACTACATATGCGAAGCGTTCGTACGAGACATATCGATTTATACGAGGTCGAGACATTCAATTGAAATATTTATAAATAAAACAATTAAATCAATAATAATTTCTAAAGTCTGTTTAAATCCAATATAGTTCAAGACAAATGTGCTTTTTCAAAATTTATTATTCCTTTTTTTTCTAGCTCTACAGACCTTAGTTTGATAGCAATTTCTTCCATTTCAGTCTATCAGAGACTTGTCACTTCAGGATGTCGGTTTGTAGTGGTAGACGGTCGTGGTCACATCTGGTGAGGCGCTTGCTTGTTTGCCTTCTGTTGTTATAAATGTATTGTATTTTCATCGTTCCATATGAGAAAGTAGATAAGATTCAATTAAATCGTTGCATTGTAAAAAAAATTAATCAGTCAATTGTGGGCTCTGTAATTTTGTGTCAACAAGCAATTAGTCCGTCCATTTTGTATTTGTGTTCGGCTTAATGTTAGTCTAATTACATTTGCTGCTCTGACTGCGCTTTTAGAGTTCCGTACCCAAAGGGTAAAACAGAAATCCTATGACTAAGGCTCCGCTGTCCGCCTGTCTGTCTGTCAGTCTGTCACCATGCTGTATCTCATGAACCGTGATATTTGGACAGTTGAAATTTTCACAGTTGATGTATTTCTATTGCTGTTATATAATAATAATACATATATATACTAAAAGACATATAAATACTATAAAACAGATTAAAATATATATTTAAACGCCATAGACGTGCCGTCAAATAATTTTGATTATGTGATTATTTGAAAAATATCACAAAATACTTTTAACTCTTTATTTATTACAAAATATAGTTTGCAATGTCTCAGTTATACGCGTTATTTAAATTAAAGTACTTTTGTTATTGCAGATTATATGCCAAACAAATTATACAAGGGTTTTTATGGAAGCAGTTGGCAAACGAGCAAGCGGATCACCTGATGTTAAGTGAGCTCTACACATAGACATCCGCAACAAGCAAATGTGTTGCAGATGCGTTGCCCACCCTTAATGGATAGAGGAAGGCATAGACGGGAAAAAGGATATTTCCTTTTCCCCGTTCAATCCTTCCGAAATTAAATTATTGTTTAAATTATTACCGTCAATTGTTAAAATTAACATACAAGAAAAAATATATTAATCTTTGTGAAGCGATAGTGCAAATATAAAGGCTACGAAGTCTGTAGGTATATTATACAGGTTCGGTAGTAGTCGGGATGTTCCCGACAATGTCGTGTGTCGGGGCTCTATAGGGTGCTATTACACGAGATTGGATCCAATCGGCTCGAGCCGGCTGACGTGAGCGCCACGATATTGCTCGCAAATAGAGCGCCTTATAGTTAACTTATACTCGTGGCGATATAGATTCACTTAGGCGTAATACACACTTGAAATTGTACCTAAGTATTAATAAAATATATATTTGTAATTTAAAAAAAAACTCATGGCATAAGGACTGGACAGTGAAAACTCAAAATAGGTGTGAAGGCGCGACAATAGTTCGTAAATAAATAAATACTTAACAAAAATAAACCCTGGTACCTTAACAATAAAGTTCAAAATTGAATAAAAGAGCAATGAATGAAAAAAAAATCCGAAACTGTTCCAAATTCAAATACGCATGTTGTTGACACATGTTGGGTATGCTGTTCACGCGAATTTGTGATTTTCCCCTAAGAGTTAACGTCTAACGCGGCTAAAGAAGTTTGCACTTCAAAAAAGTATAAACAAGTCATTTTAAATTAAAAAAAAAACAATTCATAAAACAACGTTTCGTAGTGCTTCAAGCTACGAGTTATGAAACAGTTTGCGAGAACCTTCTGGCACATGTTATACACGTCGCGTTGCCGGCTCACAACTTGACGGTAAAACGTATTAAAGTTTGGTACAAGTCAACTTTTAGCTCTTCATTATGGAACAAGTCGTCGTGTGTGTCTGTTCTTACTAAACCTGTGTTTGACGTGCTGTGGTCAATAAGTCAAATATCTCTGTTTGAAACATAATTATTTTCAATGGCTTCGAAATCATTTCATAGTTTAAAGCCCGGATTCTGTAAAGGTGAACAACGGAAAAATTCGCTGTCGACAGTGCTAGCGTCAAAAGTCCGATCAAATGTTAAGAGAATGCTAGAAGCGTGATCTTCAACTTTTTTGATTTGACAGCCGATAACTTGACAGTGTTAACTGAATAGAATTATGACAAACCTTTCAAAAAAAGGGCGTAAGTCTGTAATAAATACAGTCTCAGGTTCGATAACGCTATTAAAGCAATTCCTAATGCGAGCTTTAGTTTATTCGATCTGGACATTAACAGTGTCACTAAGGGCCTGTTTCAAAATGTCAAAGTCCTGTTTAAGCTACTTGCAACCTATCTGACGAATAAAGTCATCATTGGCGTTTCACAATCTCCAAATAGGTTGGATCATCCGTCAGCTAAGGATGTTATTGGGTGGTTATAGTTTTTGACAGATACTTTCTTTGACATTACGTTTGCCTTACGTTTCGTTTCAAATAATTGATTTCTAAAAAAATGCTTATTTGTATCATTAAAAAAATGCTTATTTGCAGAATATGCATTGAAACTATATCAATACGTTGCACAAAGTAATGTATAAAAGATGCATTTAAAAGTGATAAAATAATAATAAAAAAATGATTTATGCTCTCACATGTTCCGTAACTCGAAACGTCAAAAGGCGACGTTGCCATCTCGACATTACAAGTAACATATTGACACATGAATTTCGTTTGTGAAACGCAAACTAATTCAACGGTCAGATTGTACAAGGCGCAAGTTCGGCCCCATATGGAATACTGCTCGCACCTCTGGGCGGGAGCACCCCAATACCAGCTTCTTCCATTTGACCGCAT
>JWHW01038862.1:218343-229114 GCA_000931545.1 Papilio glaucus | reverse complement strand
CTCCTCGTCCAATCCTCTTCCCGTTCCCATCCTATCCTTATAAGGAAAAGGTAGGAAGAGGAAGAGGACTGTAATTAGGCCTCCGGCACCTCACTCATCAGACGAAACGCAGAGTACTTCTACTTCACGCCTGTTTTCTGTGAGGTCGTGGTATTTCACCGGTCGAGCCGGCCCATTCGTGCAACAGATGTTGTTGTTGCGGGCTCTACCACTGTATTTAAAATTTTGACCCACCTTAGATGTATCTTTCTGCTCTGCCAAGGTGTTTAACATTTGCCAGCATTTAGAATTTATTGAGAATCCCGAGAGTTCATCTTCATTTGTTTGTTTGTTTTCTATCAAAAATTGAACAGCCTCTTCATATCTGTTTGCTCTTATTAAAGCATTTGCAAATTGTAATATTTTATATTTGTTTAGCTCAAATGTTGGATCTTTTGCAGCAATCTGATCTTTTATTTGACGAGCTTTATCAATATTATCATTCTGAGCATAAAATTCAAACAGTTGGGCGAGAGTTGGTATTGTTAGTTCAAAATTTGACGATTTTAATTCGTCCAAATAATTTTCCAATTTTTCTACATTATTTTCCTTAATATACATATCTAGTAACTGCTTTTGTACGCGAGTAACATTATTACCGTCTTTACTTTTAAGTCGTGTCAGTAGTTGCTCTAGCTGAGCGGAATTTCTTGGACCATTACGACGTGGACTTTCGAGGGGGGCAAGTTCCAAATCCGGTGAAGTCAATTTAGATAATAATTCAGATAAATTTGTAGTCATATTTTGTCCGAGGTATTGTACTATTTCTTCAGCGTAAACTGTGCTTATGGTTAGGCCTCTTGAATGTAAGTCTTCCAAGAGTTGTTCGCATAAATCCGTTTTTTCTAAATTTTTCACTGCTATCTTTACAATGCGTCCAACCTCTCTACTATTAACATCGTCTTTTTGTGTTTCATCATTCATTGAATCATCTTCTGTATTTATTTGTTGCGGACGACTTATAACATGCAATATTGTACCAAATGACTTAATGTCCTTAGTTTTGTTTAAGGCATGAATCAAAGGTCGGGAAATCAATGTGTATTGCCCTTTGGGACGAAACTGTAAAGCGATATCAGCCGCTTTTTGAATATCACCCGACTCTAAAACTTCGACCATAACATTTCTCGCACTAAGAGCGGGAGGTACATTTGAAATTTGCAGTTTAAGAATTATATTTTCGGGGGTATCCTTACCAATTAGGAAGGGAATTACATAATCTCTGAGAGCTTCGCCAGTAGGAATTAAACCTTCACTGGCCATATCTCGAAGCACCTGCAAAAGACCTTCCTCGTCGCCTTCTTGACCTTTTTGAGCAAGTATAGGCCAAAAGTAATGTTGACGTAACTCAAACCCATCTTTCTGAAGCTCTTTTAAAAGTTTTTGTGCTAATTCAGATTTCTTTAAATGGAGAGCTGTTTCGGTTGCAATATACAAGGCTTTTGGCGCTAAACCTTCATCTTGAAGTTCTCTGCAAGTCTTTACAACATTTTCTGGTGATTTATTAACTTTTACTAAATGTTTTACAAAGAATGCACCTTTGAAGGGAGTATCTTCACTGTTGTTCACTTTAGGCATTGTTTTAATCATTTTCTTTGCTGACTTTTCACATCCCTTGTTTAATAATCTTAAGATAAGATTGCATACTTCCTGGTTATATCCATGACTCTTTTGGAGATGAGGAAACAGCTCTTCAATTTTGTCATTATGACCACCAATAGCTAGATGTTCAATTATGTCCAAAATATCCTGCAATAAACATAAGTTTAAAAGTTTTCATATTTATTTTAAACTAGCAACCCGACACAGCTTTACTTAGGTAGATAGTAAGACAAATAAAAAAATATCTGCTAGAAAAGCCTTTTTATTGTTGAAAGAATTTTTAAAATTGGTTCAGTAGTTTACCGGAACAAACAATCAATTTTTTTATGTTTATAATATTAGTAAGACAGTATAGATCATTCATATATATTTTACTCTGTATACAAACAATTGCATGGAACAAACAATAACAATTTAACAATTGCATGGAAATTAACCTATACATTGAAATTCTAGTGATCTATTTCAATGTATGCTTTAATTTTTTTCAGAAGACATTTGAAACAGAAGTTACTAGATTACAGTAGCCCATAATGTAGGCTAGTTAAAGTGGAAATAAGATTGTTTTTTTAACACATACCTTATCACACATAAAGGTATCCTTTGCAGTTACAGTATTGATGATATCTTTAACACTCTGTATATCCCCTTTTCTTGCAAATCCACAGGCGAGTAATGTGTAAGTTCGATTAGTTGGTTCAAGTCCTGCAGCTGCCATAGTTTCTAACACTGCTTTGGCTCCGTCAGTGTCGCCGTGGAATGAATGACCCATGACTAAAGCATTCAATACTGGTTCAGATACAGGAAGATTGAGTTCCCTCATTCTTTCTAAAACTTTGGTAGCTCCATCTACATCTCCTTCTTGACAATAACGCCACATAAGTCGTTGATAAGTTACCCTGAATTAGAAATATGAAATATTACAAATGTACACTTTAAATCCAGATATTTGGCAGTGTATCTCAAGCTTTGGAGATACTGGATTGACTTCTGGATGATGACACAAACTTTTTGTGAAAGTTTTTCATATACAACATTTTGGTTAGCCATTTGTTTTCTATTACAGTTTTCATATATCCATCCAATTTCAAGTTTCAAATTAACTTGAATTAAAATAATTTATATAAAGTCTTATAAAAATTGGCCAATTAAAGGTCACTGATCATCTTCTTAAAAAAATTAGCCTTTCTCCTTCAATTCTTTTTTATGATTAAAATAGTGAAATATTTCTTATTAATGAGGAAAATGGAATACATCATTTGTATTCATCATCACTCACTCTCACTGTTTTTAGTAAAAATAACTTTTTATATTTACACAACAGATAGTTTTCATACGAAATTATATTTGAGCAATGCATAGGAAGTGCCATCCTCTTTTTTTCACCAATCTTGAACAATAGAGGGATTTTTTACTTATGTATAATGTTTTTTTTTAATTATTTAACAATTTTAAAAAATCTACAAAAAAACTTAAATTCAGATAAAAATTAAAATTACAATTTCATACAAAAATAGTTTTCCACCGGCTGTAGAGTCCTAAGACTCAAGCAGTCATGGTTACAGAGAGAGGAATCTCCTCACAAAGCAGGCAGTCCCTTAAATAATTGCTTTTTGTATCGGACTCTTTATCCAATTTTTAGAAAGAGCTCCTCAAGACTACAACTCAAGCATGGGTTGCTGGGATTTCTTGATGTATTATTATTAATGAAGTGTTTAGCAAGTGAACTATATGAAATATTTGTAAATCTATCTATCATTACCTATTTGGTTGTAGCCCTTTCTTTTCCAGCTCTTCAAGGATTTTTGCTGGAGAAAATGGATGTTCATTCTCAATATAGACTCTAAGTAATGCATTGTAGTGAGATATGTCCATTGGGATGCCTCTTTCTGTTAATACACCCCATATTTTCTGAACTAAGAGAGTTCTTTGTTCGGGAAGTTCTTCTGGTACTAGTTCTCCTAAAATAATGATTAAAAGTACTGTTAGCAGAAAATAAAACTATTTTTCAGGTTTACATATGCAATGATTTTAACAAAATATGTACGTGCAGGAAAAAGCTGTTGCTGTCAAATGAAATATTCCATTTCTAGTGTAACTTACTAGTTCCTTACTTGTCATTTTTTCTTGTATATTCTATTCATATATATGTATATTTTGGTGTTCAAAAAAGTGTAAAATAAATATCTCATAGGTGTCAGAACTAAATATATAAAAATCTGAGTTAAATTGTGGCAATAAGAATGTTAAATGAAAAATGTAGCTAAAATCACAAAATCATTTTAAAACTCACCACAACACCTGATGACCAAGAGCGATTGGGAGCTGGTAATGTCACTTTTTGAAATTATCTCATCAAAAACTTCATCAATGTCTTTTTTTGTGATTCTGCCAAATCTTCGAACATCCGAATCAAGCCTCTGCAGTAGTGGTTCAAGATTCTCTTTCTTTTTAGAAGTTGCATAGTCTCTTAGCAGGACACTAGATAAAAGTATACACATACATATATACAGATATATTTACCAATTGCTTCCTTACTCTTGGTAAGCAAGCAAGCGCTAAATATAATGGAAAATACCAAATTCAGTAATACAAGAGTAATTTCATGTTTTTGTGTTGTTTAAATATAAGAGAGCTCATTATAGCTCAATAAATCATATTGGTATTTAGAGACTGTTAGCCACATATATTGTCACTAAGTAACCAGGTCCTGTCAAAATAGGATAAAAAGTGCACTATTTGGAGCATTACTAGTGTCAACTAGAATAATAATGAATGTATGTCCATTCAAGTTCTGTTTAATAAACATGCTATGGTTTACGAAAATATAATAAATCTAGAAATCGACAACTATTAAAAATATAAATATTAGTAACATTGATATTTTAATTCCACAATTACTTACTTGTTACTTGCACTTAATGCCTTAGAATTAACAAGTAAATTCGCTTCGGCAGTTTTTGCCGAATTTAAAATTAAAGTTCTCGCTGCACCAGTAAAATATCGAATAAACTTCGTTGAACGCAATAGCGATGACATTTTAAAGATAATTAGCTATTGCATCAATAATTTATCAGTTAAAATTAATTAATTATTTTTTTATTTGATACTTATAAGGAGAAAATGTAAGAATTTAAGGTTATCTTGTTATGTCACATTTACCAGCCTCAACCAAAGAGAATATAAAATCAGTGCTACCAAGTATCGAAAATATTTGCCCCTATCCTTAACACTCGAGTCAAAAATACTTAAAAGCCCCCAAAATATTAATAAAAAATATGTATGAATAATAAATTGGACCAAATTTTTTGCCCAAATTTCTAAATGAATGGTTTAAATTTTTGAAAGTTATTGGTCTCATAAAAAAACCTTTTGGATATTTTATTACAGAAAAAGGGGTTTTTCCTGGTTCTATACAGAATTCCCAATTTAGGAGTCGGGAATCCTGTATAAAATACAAGAGCATTTATGGATAGGGTAGTATGGGGCAAATAGTTACAAACAAAATATAATCTCTTTAACTATTAATTTAAAGATGGGAAAGCCACCTTTTTTTACATTGACAATCTAGTTCAATCCTATCATTTTGAATAACTCCTATTAGACACATAAATTTTTACTTTGCTCTAATTCATTTTTACTGCATTCGAAATCGAATGAAAATTGTAAATGTAAAATAATCTTTGCAAATCTTTGTCTATACTTACTATCTATCGTTATCGTTGCCTTTTGCCTTGCCGGCGTATATATGTCTTTCTCCTATCTGTCATCTATACGTATGGACATAATATAAGCATAAAATATTGAGTCCAGCAGTTACAGTTTTCGTTCATTCAGTATTCTGTTCGGTTATTATACATCAATAAGTGATCGACAGGGGTCGCATAAGAATAGTTTAGTGTATAGGACCTGTGTATTGAGATCTTCCAATTAATATTTGAATAAGTGCCTTTATTTCAAACAGCTAAGAAAAATGGTAAGTTTTTTTGTAAATTTTGTCCAGACGTAACTTGACATTGCTGTGACCTTTAGTTAGGATTTGGACTTCTAGACTAATGATCAAAAAAATAATTCCGAGGGGAGCATATACGTAAATCGTTCGTCATTTTTAATGCCGGCCGTTCTACTTGTTTTATATGGCACATTCAATTTGAGTCAAAGAGGGGATTATTATCAAATGATGATAACCGTATCGTATGGTATAGCATTTATTTGATCTCAAAAGCTAGTTATTGTCGGTATGGCATGTTGTTGTGGGTATTCGGAACCAGTGGACACTGAGAGGGTAGTTGTGGTTGCACCCTTTAGCATGGTAACTTTTTCAAACTAATTTCAAAATTCAACATCAAAACTCTTAACAAGTTAATGAGATGAACAACTTATTTGATCTTTCAATTAAATTGCTATTAGGATAATAGATTAAGTAAATCTGTGTTAATATATTTTTATTTGCTACTACTCATTAATTTTTAAATTTAAAACTTTATCTTTATTGAATTAGCAAATTTTGTTGGGGCTTCAGAACAGTCTCTCGTTTTTATACATTTTAGAGAGATTGCTTTTGTACATTTTTTATAAACTTTAACAAATTATTGAGTATTTAGCTTTTTTGAGTTATATTGATATCAGATTTAATTAATAATATCATTAAGCTATATCTATATATATTATATAGTGGTGTAAGAGAATTATTTGGACTTTCAACAAACATTTATTAAAGTATTAATATTTATTTATTGAGAGGTTGATTAGATGTTTTGGAATTTATGTAAAAATTTATAAAATATTTGTTTTATTTTCCAGGCTACACCAATTAAAGTAGTAGTAACTGGAGCGGCAGGTCAGATTGCCTACTCACTACTGTACCAGATTGCTTCTGGTGCTGTGTTTGGTCCTGATCAGCCAGTATATCTTCATCTTCTTGATATTGCCCCAATGATGGGAGTTTTAGAAGGTGTAGTAATGGAGCTTGCTGACTGCGCTTTGCCTTTGCTCACTGGGGTGCTCCCCACTGCCAACCCAGAGGAAGCTTTCAAAGATGTTGCTGCAGCCTTTTTGGTTGGCGCTATGCCTAGGAGAGAAGGTATGGAGAGAAAAGATCTACTCTCTGCCAATGTACGCATCTTCAAGGAACAAGGCCAGGCTCTTGATAAAGTAGCCCGAAAAGATGTTAAGGTGCTTGTTGTAGGCAACCCTGCAAACACCAATGCTTTGATTTGTTCAAAATATGCTCCATCTATTCCAAAGGAAAACTTCACTGCCATGACCCGTTTGGACCAAAACCGTGCTCAGTCTCAATTAGCAGCTAAAATTGGAGTCCCAGTGCAAGATGTCAAAAATGTTATCATTTGGGGTAATCACTCTTCTACACAATTCCCTGATGCTTCAAATGCTGTGGTTAAGATTAATGGTTCTGAGAAACCTGTCCCTGCAGCCATTAATGATGATGAATATTTGAAGACTACATTTGTTAGCACTGTACAGAAGCGTGGTGCTGCAGTTATAGCAGCCAGGAAGATGTCCTCTGCTCTTTCAGCTGCTAAAGCTGCATCTGACCATATGAAAGATTGGTTTTTGGGTTCTGGTGACCGTTGGGTTAGTATGGGTGTGGTTTCTGATGGTTCATATGGTACTCCACGTGATGTTGTATTTTCGTTTCCCGTTACCGTCAGCAATGGAAAATGGAAGATTGTTGAGGGTCTCACCATTTCTGATTTTGCCCGTCAAATGTTAGATAACACTGGAAAGGAGCTGGCAGAGGAGAAACAGGATGCTTTGGATGTTTGCAAGGATTGACTGTGTAGTTTATAAGAATAATTAAATATAGCTGCAAGAGCACCAGAGTTTAACTCTGTTATATAATTAGTTTTTATATCTTATCTTTGTTGAAGCAAGGTTAATAAAGTACTAAGTCTACTTGATTTTGCATAAAATTGTTGAATCATAGGTTGTTATTTTTTATTATTTCTATTTGATATTAAACTATGATTGATATTATACGTTTACAGCAATAAAAGTATGCAGCTAAATGCTTTTTTATTTGATCAATGTATGAATGAATTTTGTTATTATGTAGTGATATTTCGCACAGGTTGTAGCCTAGTATTCTTACAACACAATATATGATACACACTACATAAGACTACATATGACTATATATAACAATCAATCAAGGCTCGGGCCTCAAGATATATTGTCACGAAGGTTGACAGGAGCGAAAACTGGGTGTCCTTTTCGACAAGTGCTTGTAAAGACACTTGCTGTCTAGTCAGCTACGCAACTTCACGTTTCACTGATGTACTTTTTCGGCAAACAGCAGTATTATTTTATCAATATTTCCACAAGCCATATCAGTATACATATAACATATGCTTTTATTACGTTTTAACAAACATTCTTATCATAATAGATTCATGGTTAGTACAGACTTACGAAACAACATTTTTGACCTCACCCTGAGTTGGTGAGTAAAATTGAATGAGGGTTTAAAAACGTTCGATTGGTGCAGTGTTTTCTAGATTTTTAGATGATATTGAGATCAATAATAATGATACTTTTTTGGAAAGTTAATTAATATATTTTTTTATTAATCATTTATTAAAAATGAAAAATTCACTCAAACCATTTTTATCTTAATAATTTTTAAGTACTGTTTAAAATGATGTGAGTACCTGTGTTAGTGTCATTGTGTCAGTGTGTGTTAGGTATAATCAATTCAAATTTCTTTCTTGCAAAATTGCGTGTCATTATGGGCACTGGACTGCGATCAATTCTCTTTTTCTTTGAAGCCCCAGTTTAGCCCTGATAGCACTAATTATGTTGATCCGATCGCTACGAAACAGGGTCACCCGCTAAGCCAATCCGAAGATTTCCTGAATATTTCATCAAAATCGGTCCAGCCGTTTCGGAGCGTATAGGGAAAATACACACATCGCCCACTTTTAATGATTTTACATAGCAAGTATGATGTTGCATTTTTAACTGAACATTTTTTTTACAATAGCGATAGAAAATTGTTATTGTATTACCATAAAGTGTGCCACGAACTACCTTGACTTAATACTCGTCGTACGCCAAGGCAATGTCCTGTCTTACTCTGAGAGAGAGAGATGGCCGATTTTGTTCATGCCTACGTAGGTTCCAGATACGAAATAGAAGCATACCTTCGAGAGCCGCATTGCAACGTCAGTCACATCTGCCAAAGTCCTTGGCTATTAAATTTCAGGTAATACTAAGCAAGAGGTAAAAATATGAGAGCTAGATTGGCATAAAGATGGCATTTAGTTTTCATATTTTAACTTTGGTTAGTTGGTAAAAATAATCGGAATAATACTGAAAAACAACTATTTTAACCCGAGGTATACAGAGATAGCAATCACTCAAGCTTCAATCTAGCATGTTATGTCCTAAATGTAACACGGAAAATTCTACGGTCATACTCATATGTTGACTTGTTTTGCCAACTAGCTACACAATCATACAAGTTACTCATTTTGAACGTAGTTGTCACCGTTAATTTCTCTTATCGCTATTAATTAAATTTATCACGTAAGGTTTAATCAAAATCCTTGAACTGTACTGACGTAATATTTACTAGTGAGACAATTTGTTGTACCAAAAACACGTAGTAATTTAATCGTATTTTATTAATTTAATGGTAATTTATCGGAATTTAACTACTACATATATAGATAGGTTAGATAGGGACTGGGCAGTGCTAGACTTATCTCTGATAACGAACACGCAACGATTGCATGTTTTAATTATTGTATAAGATTTCTAAGACATGAAAACACAATAAAAATCATTTCAGAGCTATAACCTAAAAACTAAAGCAAAATATACGATTTTGATTTTAAACCGGGCTTTAATTATTACTATTCCATGCAATATACTCGTTGAATTTAAAATCAGTTGTTATTTCTTTGTAGTTTAATTGCGTGTTAGAATCTGACCCGTTTCGAAAATTCTAGGTAACAAATATGAAACTGATGAATAGAGCAAGAAAAAAAGACAATCTCAAACAATTGCGGTGTAGCGTTGGGTAAAAGCGGCTACTTACGGCCCTAATATCAGTGGCAATATCCGGAAAGGTGAGGAGCGCCCTAGATCGCTACCTGGATCGTCTCATGTATAGACAAATCGTAATCAAAATTATTGTTATTACCTTACACTAACTAACTCAGAAATCCGATTATCGTCTAGGGATGGTCTGTGCGCGCGAAATCGGAACCGATTAGGGGTATAAACAATAATTCTGATGCGAGTGCAGTTGTAGCAGGACGTGTTCTTTTTAAAAAGGTTTTATACCCCTGAGCTTGCCCTGCTTTTTTTGTAATTTATTATTTTGGGTTAAATTTAGTATTGAAAATTGAACAAAATGGCGGGTTACATTTTTTTTTCACATCAAATCTTGGAATCAAATTAAGGGGCTTGACTCGTAGAATATTGTACACTACGATAAATCTAATTGGAATGGAGTTAGGAGTAAAAACTTAAAACTGCATGCATACAAAAATGCAAAAAAAGTAAAATCCTAGGGCTTATCGTAACCCAAGTACATATGTAAATAGCATTTGACTGTTGATAAAAATTTCACACGCTCCACGATTTTATTTTTTCGTGTGCACAACGATGAGATTGGTGTTTTGACTGGTTTCTAAGATCTAACGAATTATTTGTTAGCGCTTAGTACATTATCCACATCATTTTATTTTATTTTTTCAATATTGTTTAACTTAAAAAAAATAAGTATTTTATTTTAAATATTCCGGCCGCCGCTTGCTGTATGCCTATTTTAGATTTTTTGTGAGTGTCGGCGGCATGTGTAGGTAGTAGGAGCCAATTTCATCCCCACCATCACTCTCCCGATATTGCCACTGATATTAGGGCCGGACATCTTACGAATATTATAAATGGGTAGGTTTGGATGTTAATTACGCTGGGACGTCTTACCGGATCTGGAGAAAATTTATCACAGAGATAGATTATGGTAGATAGTCCGGAATAGCAAGTAGGCTTACTACTACTGATCCCATATGTACCGCTGCCTTATTAGCTAACGTTAGCAACCAGCAAGCGATCAGCAAAAATTTTGCAGACGACGCGCGATCGATTGCTTTATGTCAAA
>JWHW01038862.1:194285-217035 GCA_000931545.1 Papilio glaucus | reverse complement strand
CATAGGTAAATAGCATTTGACTGTTGATAAAAATTTCACACGCTCCACGATTTTATTTTTTCGTGTGCACAATGATGAGATTGGTGTTTTGACTGGTTCCTAAGATCTAACGAATTATTTGTTAGCGTTTAGTACATTATCCACATCATTTTATTTTATTTTTTCAATATTGTTTAACTTAAAAAAATAAGTATTTTATTTTAAATATTCTGGCCGCACCGCAGCAGTTGCTAGAGCAATGCCTATTTTAGATTTTTTGAGAATGTCGGCGGCATGTGTAGGTAGTAGGAGCCAATAGGAGCCAATTTCATCCCCACCATCACTCTCCCGATATTGCCACTTATATTAGGGCCGGACATCTTACGAATATTATAAATGGGTAGATTTGAATGTTACTCAATCACGCTGGGACGTCTGACCGGATCTGGAGAAGATTTGTTACAGAGACAGATTATGGTAGATAGTCTGGAATAGCAAATAGGCTTACTACTACTTAACCCGTAGGTGACGGATGGATACGTGATTCAGCAGCCGATACAAGTGCTTCCTACGAACGTAATTTAGATGCAAGGAGAAAGTGAGCTTGGAAATATAGAGCTAGAAAGGTTTCCCTTTTTTTGGATTTGGATTGGATCGATTACACCATCTCGTTGCACTTTTTTTTATCAAAAAAGTAAACTTTAATAATTTTATCGACAAAGTAGGTTACAGAATATCGGTGTGAAGTAGAAGTAGGTATTCGAGTTTCGTGTAATGAGTCTACTGCCATCTTTTTCTTACAAAACCCTGGTCTCTGTTACTCGGTAGTGATTGTTATGAATGTCGATAGATGGCGGCGATCAGATAAGCGCTTCCTCGTTTGCTAAATACCGTAAATAAAAATCTGATCACATAACATTAAAGAGACAACAATTAATAGTTTCAAATCATGTACATATGTAATGTGTCATGTATGTATGTATGTAGTTTCAAATCATCTATAATATAAAAAGAAGTCGGGTTTTCCTTCCTGACGCTATAACTCCAGAACGCACGAACCGATTTCCACGGTTTTGCATTCGTTGGAAAGGTCTCGGGCTCCGTGAGGTTTATAGCAAAGAAATTTTCAGGAGAAAAGCAAGAAAACAGGGAAAATCATTTTTCACAATACAGCGCTATCTCTGAAATTATATCAATTTAAAGAACCATGTCAATCATTTTTTCGATAAAAATGCTACAAAATAGAGTACTATCATATAGATTACTATAAATTAGAGTAATAAGTATGTAATATCATATCGTTTAGGTAAAATTACAGGGCGGGTGAAACCGCTGGGCACAGCTAGTGTATATATAAATAATAATGGTTCATATACATTAGAAAGGAAAAGACCGAATCCATTTTTATAAACCTTTAATTGGTATCTATTAATAAAGCATCCTTATATCCTTAAACAAAAAATCACAGATTCGAATACCTTATAATTACATCCAGTATTAGTTTAGTTATAAAAGTATTAGTGCACTTATTCACGTTAGTGTTAAGTCCCTTTCCTGTTAAATTCTTAATTTAAAAAAATTCTTGGAAAGAAAAGAGTCTTGGAATTTAATTGACAACTGAAATATCGTAATGACGGTCACGCATGTCTCGTTTGTGGTCTCAAAAACATGAATATAAGATTAAGTTCATAATCATGTCCTTTAGGCACAAAGTTACATTTCATACATACAGTAATACCAACTGTAATAATTGTTAATATTATCTTATACAGAGTGTCCGGAAATGACGTCTATAACGAAAGACCACAAATTCTTTGGCCAAAAATATGACGATTTAACGCAACTTGCTTATCCAAAGTTGCTTAGTTTGAACACCAGAGAGCTTCAAAGATGATGAAAATATGTTAATTTTTTCAAATATCTCTAAGAGGGTTTAAATTTATTAATTTTTTAAGCAAGTATTTATACCAATAAACGACATCTTTTTGTGACAGAAGAACTTGTTTAGAAATTAACGAGCTCCAATGAACGGACACAAGAAATTATCCATTCATATTTTTGTAACAGTCTGTATAATCTTTGCCAATTATTTTTTCTTGGATAGGTATTTTTATTTACATGATTTTTGCTTTCTTGTAAATTTTGATTTGGCGAAAGGTTTACCCACAAGATATATTTTCAGAATGCTTAGGCGTTTAAAGTGGGTATTATAAGATTAAAGTTACTATTAAAAATTGTCTGTGTTCTGGAAGATGAACAGATCATTTTTAAAAATAAAATCATTTTTGAAGCCCTCTAGTGCCTAAACTAGTCAACTTGATATAGGTAAGTTGCGTCTATTTAATATTTTCGGCCAAGGAATCTGTGGTCTTCCGTTGTGCACGTCATTTCGGGACAGCCCTGTATAATTATATAGATAATGGCTGTATAGTATGATTCTAACATTATAATCGTATACACTCATAATTCAGACGTTTTTAAGTTATTTAGATAGAAAATGCGGCAAGTTTTAATTATTTTTTGTTTAAACGCATTTCAGATGTTAACCACTACGACAAGTTACATGTTAAATATAGAACTGAGATATATTTAGAGCATAGCTGATTATATGTTTGTTGCATTGCATTAAGTCCCTTGATTGTCCTCGTTTGGTGCCTTGACTCACTATGTACAATATAACAAGTATTCAATTAATGATTGAATACTTAACGCGAACATATTTACGCGAATACTTAATAATTATAAAATGAAATTTGTATAATAATTGAATAAGTTTTATTCCAAAAAGTATTCAATTATTATCTCAGCGACTGTACAAGTCGATGCCAGACTAAATACCGGCGAGGACATGCAATACATGAGGTTAGGTGTTCAGTTGCCTAGTAAATTCCCGCCAATTTCCCTAACAAAAACAACTATTCTATTTTGTACACTAAATCAGATTCCGTCTAGATTACACTTTAAATATTTATCTATGTTTTAAAAATTTGCTAATGTACGACATGAATTTGTTTGAGAATTCAGAGGTGAGTCGATAACGTAACACAAAATAAGCGATCAATCTATGAATTACAATAAAACCGAGTAAACCAACAATTTGCATGTAATAGGTTTCATTGGCCATTCCAACATCTCGAAGAATAAGCTTAGGATCGGAGTACAGACAGAAGTCTTGATTGCATTCCATAGATGATCTCTTTTGGTACAGAGCAATCGACAATCCGGATAAACCATAACGCAGGTATGATAACGACATTAAGATCTTCATTCTAGTTTCTATATACGGTCCGAATCCCATACCATAACAGCATAAAACAAGTAAGGGTGACACTGTGGCTGGGCCTACGATGGAGCCATTCTGTAAAAAAAAAACTTTTTAATATTTATAAAGCATTGCAATAAATGTCGTCGTTCCAGCTAATACTCGTCCACTTGTGGACGTTAGGCATTGATCGCCACAAAGATCGGACCTCTGCTGCCCTCATCCAGTGGACTCCCACAACCTACAGTTCACCGTGTGGGAGCAATAAATTTAAAAGGGGCTAATTGGTCACTCTAGGAGAGATGGGGTACGAGACAGTCTCCTGAAAGCAACGACTTTAAACTAAGCTATCGTTTGGCCTATATATAGGAGAAAAGTTAAGCCGAAAGTAGCTTCTGTTTCGTTACAGTTTTGTTTAGGGATTTTTATAAGGGACATTGTCAATAGTGTCGAAGTTATTTTCTGTATATTTGTGATATAATAAAATTAAAAAAATCGTTTGTTTAGGTACCATAAATTCATTGCTCGAGAGTGCAAGGTATTTTATGAATTGGGACTATTTTTTTTAATTGTAAGGTTTAAAAAATATCTTTAATTGAAAAGTCTCACAAGGAAATAGATTAGATTAAATTAACAATACTCTTGCAAATGAATACAGATAACATACCAAAGATTTTTTTTATTTCGAGTATAACTTGGTCAATGAGAAAAACACTATGGAAGTAAAAAATTACGGAAAATAGATATTATAATAAGACAATAATCAGACAACGATAAACTATAAGAATTACAATAACAATTAACATTTGTAAATTTTAAGGTAATGACTTACGGTAGCATTGAAGGCGGAACCCACGACTAGTCCGAAGCCTTCAGAGCAAATGGCAATCAGTATAGCGCAAAACACGAACAAGACGAACCGATCCCACTCAAGAATTTGTCCCGACATGAGGTACACGATGACAAGGAACAGCAAGCCAAAGAGCACCTGTAATAGAATAAATTATAAATATTTACTCGAAGACACTAAAGAGATTATTCATGTCCTTGGTAAATTCCTCTGTTTTGTACAAAAAATAAAAGAATAGTTGTGATAGGACAGGGCCGGATTTAGGGGAGAGCATCAAGGGCTTCAGCTCCGGGGCCGGCCTCCAAAAAAGAGTAGCCCCCACAATAGACTTCGGAAAATATATTTCAAATTCTGACTGGTACACATTAGTCAACAACTTTTATATATACTTTTTTTCGCTGTTTTACCTTTAGGTACACAGAACTTTATACAAACATTTGTTAAATTAAATATTATCTATAAAAAGATAAAAAAGAGAAATATTATCTATCATCTATATATTGAAAAACTCGACTGAAAAAAAATTGTATACTTTGAAAATAATTTGGGGCAAACGGCCTCCACTCCTTTTTTGCTTCCGAGTCCTCCAGACCTCTAAATCCGTATCTGGTTAAGGACCAAACAAAAGTAGAAATATCAATGCTAATAAGTTGTAGAGCTCAGCAAATGTCCAAAGAACGAAACAAGATACCTACAGTATGGTTTGAAATACCACTTACCATAACTGGCAGAGACGAGAACGTCAGCGCGGCGTAATATGCTTTCAGACCGTACCAGCGGTTGAAGTATTCACGTCTTAGCATGCGAACCTCCATGGGGACTGTTGACGAAAGATACAAACACCATATAGATTATTCACAAAATGTTGGCTACGAGAATAATAGTACTTCTGATTTTTTTAACTGTTCCACCAAATGGAAAACGTTTTTTCTTGTTTTTATTCTAAAGTGGCTTATCAAATTCTTCTATCAATCTTCTTTAGTTTGAAGGAGCAAAAGATATTGTTTTGAATTGGCAAACTTTGAACAATACAAGTACCTAATAACTTAATGTTAACTATAGTTTTTTTAATATGTATGATACGCAGTATCTCTTATGCTTGTCACCTTGACATAAATGTCGATGTCACTCTACGATACTCTTAGCGGCACGGCAACAATATAACTCCACGGCAAGCCTGAACGTAGTAACGTCATGAGAACGCGACGTAAATTTTGCGCTCCGAAATAAGGCGTTGGGGATAAAGCTTATCTAAATGACTCCGAAAATTTGTCTAAATAGTTTCGAGGCCGGCCCACGACCGCAGTATAACGTTTTCTGCAAAAAGGTTCTATACAACATTCATCATAATCTATAATATAAAAATAAGTCGGGTTTTCCTTCCTGACGCTATAACTCCAGAACGCACGAACCGATTTCCACGGTTTTGCATTCGTTGGAAAGGTCTCGGGCTCCGTGAGGTTTATAGCAAAGAAAATTTCAGAAGAAAAGCAGGAAAACAGGGAAAATCATTTTTCACATGCAGCGCTATCTCTGAAATTATGTCAATTCAAAGAACCATGTCAAACAATTTTTCGATAAAAATGCTATAAAATAAAGTCCTATCATATAGATTACTATAAATTAGAGTAATAAGTATGTAATATCATTTCGTTTTGGTAAAATTACAGGGCGGGTGAAACCGCTGGGCACAGCTAGTTAGTTATAAAGATTACGACACCGGGATGATTTGAAGGTTTGTAATTTTGTTTATTTTCTTTCCTAAAGTAAAGTTGTTCCTTCTTACATCCGTAATGAGGTTATTTATTCCTATTTGAAATTATTAGTCTGTTACTATTTCTAACAGGTTAAATTGAATAGTTAGTTACTTATTTCAGTAATTTTTATTAAACTTTTACATTTTAGAACCAGTAACCTTAAAAACTAAGTATTTAAAAGTACATCCCTGTGACGTACATACACTCATATACACAAAAATATTTATTTTAAATTCTAACAAAATATTAACGCCTGCTAGCTAGTGCAATGCAAATAAGTCAAATGACCTTATGCCAATGCACACCCTCAGGAGTTGCCCGGGCGCATACAATTACATACACAGCCTCAGCCTATTATAGAACTATGTACTAGGCGCGACTTTATTTACAGCGAAAAGTTTCTTGTTATATGTTACCGAACTGTGTGCATATTTACCGTATTTACATTACCGTTGCTCTCTAATTTAAATTTATTTGCGCCTTCTAAATTAATGTGTGAATTTTGGTGTGTTATAATTAAATACCTCAAAAGTGACTGAGTGCGTTATTCTGGCAACGGACTTAGCCCAACATCGTTGTTCATAACAGACTCTCAACTCAACCACGATCATCCTCACATCCATCCACCCGTAACTACACACGCATAACCAAATCCCTATAGAATTGAGCTTTATGGCTATGTAATTAAGATGGCGAATTCAAAGACAATTTCAATTCTTGAGTTGTATTGTGTAAGATTTTCTTGTATGTATATCGAATTGAGCAAGTAATACGTTGCTCGAACATCCGATCGTTTTGTTTGTACAGTCAATAAAACCCTTCAATGTACGAAAAAACAAATGCGTAGCAAAATAAAATACTTCCAGCCGAGTGAACGCGTGCGTTTTCGTTAAGGCGAAAGGGCTTTGAGGCTTGAGTTTAACTCAAATAAATAAAAGTCACTCCAATCTCACAGTTTCAAAAAACGGGAATGAATAAAACGTTAAGTTTTTGTAAGATTTCATTGTCGTAGAATTATTGAAACTATCTACATTTGTTTAAAAAAAAGACTAGTGCTCGAGTACAGTTCTATATAGTTTTCTATTGAACTTAACTTCTTAAAGACTAAAGAAAACATCTATGCTCGACCAACTATTTTACAACTACTAATGTACTGTACGCATAAGAAGATAAGAAGAAAAAGAGAAACTGCAATGTGACAGCTGGTTACTAAAAAGCTTATAATAGCGTTTGAAAAATAACTACATCATTAAACATGATTTTGATAATAAAATACCATGAAATAGATGAAGAAAATTAATTAAGTTGTTGATATACACACTTACACAGCAACACAGGTATCATTATGTACGTGTACATGAAGAACACGAGAACGCTGATGCAGAACTTGAAGTTGACGATGGGCACGGCCGCGTCGTTGCCAACCAGAAGGAAGATACTGCCGAGGAGTATTGCAGACACTACGTGGTGAACCAATTGAATCCAAAGTGTTATCTGTAGAACAACAAAGAGGATTTAGAAATAAGGTCTCATGTCTATTAACTACACAATAAAAATGGATAGATTGCGTGAAAGATGATATGAGTGAGAAAGGAGTGACTACTAAAATAATGAATGATTGAACTTGGAAGACGAAAACGTGTTCTGTCGATCATGAATAAAGTGGAAACGTGGTAGATGATGATCGTGTCTGTTCACTACACTGGCGGAGGAAGCGGTCGCTGCAATAATGTAACAGCGGTAAGTGTAATAGTAAAACGGTCTGAGCTGGTACGAATATTTACGTCAATGTCATAATTAAGGATTACAGTTAATATCATACGGTGACAATGTGATGATACCACAGTTGTAACATAGAAAGTCAATATATTAATAAAGAAATTAAATATCGTCGTGTCGTTGTCTTTTTTATATTACATCAACTATGATAAGCAATACTAAATGCGGGTAAAAATTAAACTCATAATACATCAATGATCCATCATTTGTTGGAACAGATATTTTTGCAATGACTCTGAAGTTTGGTAAAGTAAGACAAAGCACCAGTCATTACGTGTATTTCATATATTTCATAAAAAGAACTACTTTCTTATCTTTATTACTACACAGCGGACGGGATGAAAAATGAAGGAGATTTATAAAACCAAAATATCTGCTGTGGTTATTATTCACGAACGAATTTTGTCGATGAGATTGGTAATTTTATAAGCAGTAATAGCTATACCTAACGTACTTGTCTCATTGGATTTTTGGATGTGCAAGTAACAAATTTTAAAGTCTCCAACTCAACATATTTGGCATATGACCAGCTCGTTACAACGCCGGATTAACAATTCAGCGCATCTCAGTATTTTATTATAACATCGAAGCGCTGCGGCGACTTAACGCCTACGCTACGCCCGTATGGCATCGCCTTACGTATGCAGCATTATGCAGAAAAGTGAAAGAGTAGATGGGGAAAAATAAACGAAAATGGGATGGGATGGAAGAGTGGGAAGGAGATGGAGTTTGCGGCATTTCTCTCTTCAGGTGAAAGAAATATAAATATATCTTTGTAATGCCCGTATGTACGGTCATGGTGCAATGTGTAGTGTGGTAAATCTTAATCATGTAAATCTTGTCTACGCTGTCTAATTATATAATACAAAAAAGTAGCCGATATGTTAGCGGGTGAAAAGTGAAGACTAGGAGACGTCTTAAACGGACGTATTTTCTTTGGTTCATTTCATGCAGAGCGATGAACAGTAAGTAACGAACACAAACAAACGAACAGTCCTCTTTTTTGATATTATTTTAATTACATTACCTATCCTTTTTACACCATTCGACATTTGTTGAGAAAGTTATGATGAACGAAATGTGAGAATGTTGCTGTCATCTTCTTTGGAACACTTTTGACCGGTGATTTTGTAAGCGTATAATTATTTATATCATAAATGTATAATTGAGGTGGTCACTATTTTTATTTATATCATTGATAACGTAATATCCTTAAACAGAGTACAGCGCAATACGAATCGCTGTATTAGCGAATGGAATGTAAGAGGCAGACCTAACGTTGATAAATGACGACTTTGAGCGATGAATAAAATGTAGAAACTGTTCTTTTAAAATAGGAAAAATTAAATTATTCTAACTCTTTAATATAATAAGAAAATTTTAACATGTGTTGCACGAATCGGCCGGCTCGACTACTGAAATACCACGACTGTACATAAGACAGGAACGAGGTAGAGTATTCTGCGTTTTGTCTAAGTATGGTGCCGGAGGCCTAATTCCAGTCCTCTTCTCCTTTCTCTGCTAATAAGGAAAGGATGGGAAGGAGTGAAGTAGCTATGACGGTTGAGGGGATAAATAGGAAAGGGAAATAATCATTTTCTGTTTATTCCTTCTTCGGTCCATTAAAGGTAGGCAACATATCTGCAACTCATTAGCTTGTTGCCGATGTCTATGTGTAGCGACCACTTGACATCGGGTGAACCTGCTCGTTTGCCAACTTCTACGATATAAATAAATACCAAAAAAGAAAGATCTATATTTTAACCCTTACATTAATTATTATACATATTATCCGAGGCTTATCCGAGGGTAATTACTCATAAATAATAGAAACAAAAGAATTTACCTTAAAGGGTTAAGATTCTTTTTAGGTTAGCGAAATATAGAGATATTTATAGAATGTTGGAATAATATGACGGTCGTTGGGTCGCTTATTTTCCTTCCGAAATAAGGCAAAAAATCCTTGCACAGGCCAATATTTGTGGTGTGCGCGGAAAATATATAACATTTTTTGTTTGGATATTTCACGTCCCTTGGTTATTTAACTTTTTACTATTAGTTTATTTAACTTTTTGTACATCTAATTTTATGTAATATGAAGTCACAGCCTCACTATTGTTTGCAAATCAAGACAGCGTGCTTCACGCCTGTCACCCAGAAGAGTATGCAGATATTATGAATTACGGTAAGAGCACTTTAAGTATCATCCATTTAGTATGACATCAATTGTGTTCCACAGTATATGTTCTCATAAAGGGCCCAACCCTTTTGCTCATTCTTGCAAAAAATTATTCTTTTCTATCCTATATACCTACCGGTATTAGCCACATTAGTAGTAAAGGGCGGCATTGATTTTCCTTCTAATTTAACTCTCTCTTCAGCCCTCCCACAATGATCGCCACAAAGATCGGTTCCCTGCCCTCGTCTAGTGGGCTCCCGCTACTTGTGGTTGCCTAACTATGCTGCTCCATCGGTCATATGTTCTGCAAGCAATTTGTCCGACCCACTGCCACTTAACTCGTTTTTTATAAAATAAAAATTTGGCATACCCAAAGAACTACTTTTTATTTCTATTCAATACGTAATAACGCAGTTGTCTAGGTCGCAGGATTATCTTTCACTTTTTAACACAGTTACTAACACTGTTGGCTCTATTTCAAGTTGTGTTTAATATGTTTTCCTACCGCCTTATAAACGATATAAAGGTAGCGACGTCCGTGTTATATTTAAATAAAATACAAACTCACCGAATTTCTCCTGCTCTGTATAAACATGCGTCTTGTTAATATGAGAAACTGTGTCAGGAAGGTCGTGGGGAATTCCATTTTCTGCATTTGTTCTTTGGCTATGTGCTCCACGAAGATTCTTTGGATGGACTCGTCCGAGTGCAAGACTGGCTTCCTGAAATTTGTAAAGAATTTCGTTTATTAAATTTGCCACATAAGTTTCCGCTTTGTCATTCTAGTATACTTTTAATATAAAACAACATTTATTTTTTATTTAAATTAGTTTTGTATTATTTTATTTTTAGATTGATTTTCAAATTAGTTTGTGTTTAATAATAACATCATTACGATATATTCGTATGTTATTAAACATTCTTCTGTATTTAATAGCTTCCAATATTATTTCCTCAACGTTTATTCATATATATTAAAGGTTGTAATCGAAAGTTAAACAAGATTATTGTGGGTATTTTTCATTATTATTTGAGAGAAATTTTGTATAATTATATGCTTTAAAATAAGACCCTCCGGCCTACCTTCCTTAATGTATAGAATACAATAACTGTCATTCCTCTCATGAATGACGTAGCAGGCAATTAAGGGAGCTACATCTTTATTTACGCTACGCCGGAGCGCAGAGCCCAACTACGCGGAAGATATCTCGACCATTATTCTTAGCTTCTTTTAGTAAAGAAATATTAATGTATAAGCTTATAATACTGTTAAGACTTAAGAAGTGCTTTTATTTCGTTTGTGGCTACTCATAATCTGGGTTTAGAGAATATTCTGCGAAGTAATAAACAAGTCCAAGTAATATTATAAATGCGAATTTATTTGTTTGTTACGTTTTCACGCGTAAACTACTCAATCAATCATCAAGAACATACGAGTATTTTTAAGAATAAAGCATATGTACATATACACTTTTTATAAAAAAAATATCATATATAGTATATGATCGTCTGTCGAAGAGTTTGTGCAATTTGAATTGAATACAACGCCATCTTGCGTTCCATTTGAATGACGTTTAACCCCATCTCGCGTTCTAATAAGGAAATATCGGCGTTCAGTTCAATATGCAATTGAGTATAGTATCAGCTGTTTCGTAAAAGCTGAAAAATGTAACCTTTAATTTTTTATTTTACCTCTGTACTTAAAAGATAGGTTAACGCCCGGTTTCTGAGAGGTTTGCCAATATTTTATTCAATTAACAGTCTTGTCAAGTTAAATACCATATTAAATCAATTGTAGTTCCTGAAAGAAAAATAAAATAAAGTTGATGATCATGTTTCTAGCAACTCAAATGACATTTAATCGGGCTTTTGACAGCTATTACCTAATTTTTCCTTTGATCAGCCTTTCAGAAACCGGGCGTAAAGGTACAATTTGTATTGACAATTGAAAATTACCATTTGACATCTGGACTTTATTTTTTATATTGTTTGTTTTTTAAAATAATTTTTCAGTGTGAGTGCAGTGTTATTTCAATACATAAAATAAAAAAAAACTATAGTTATGTAGTTTATGTCCTGGCAACTTAAAACACTTCACGAAATTGCAGCAATTTAAAAATTTCGTGTAAGTGGCTGCTTTGTTTTATTCTTACTTTAAACTGCATGCATTTTTCGTGAGAAAAACTCGCTTTGAGTTTCGATACAGCTACAATTACTATACGGATGCTTGTATTACGTTAATTTACGTTGTAATTCTTTAAAGTATAAGCAGATATTTAATTGGAAACAAGTAATGGGTATCAGTTTGGTAAGTAGTGAATTCTAAATTGTATTACAAACAAGTGAATAAGCGGCTCACATAATGTTAAATAGGGACAGTTATCTATCAGTATCCGAACCATCACAGTTACAGTACAGTTGCTTTGGCGGGGTTTGATTTGGAAGGAGGGAAAGGGGAGTAGTGAAGGCAAAGGAGAGGACAGGTCACCGAACTTATCAGACGAAACGCTTGATCACTTCTACTTACAGCCGGCCTGTAAGAATATGTTAGGTCGTGCTACTTCCTCTGTCAATCCAGCCTATTAAAGCAACGGCTGGCTTTACTACTATTCAAGAGCAACCTGAGTCCAAAATATATGAAAAGGAAAACAAGAACGATCTTACCTCCCACCTCTTAATGTCATTCTGTCCAACTTCCGACAGAGCTTTCCATTTTGACACAGCTCCGACATCTCGGCGGACGCCTCCGGGTCGCTGGCGACCGTCTCCACCACGAAGTCGGCGGGGTTGTGCGTCGACGGGCAGATCTGCCCGACTTCAGTGAGGAACGGCACGAGAAGGGGCGCCGCACCCTGTTCAAAATAGACTCTTAAAATGTCTTTAATGTTGTACTTTGTTTTGTGTACAACAATCTTAAAAGCATGTTATAACTTGACTGGCAATACCAACAGAAAAATGAGACATTTTTATTTTTCGATCATAATTATTATCAGTAGAAAAACGCAAACCTATACTGAACGTAGATCTCTCGTAACTCTCATTACCTATTTCTTAAAAGAATTAATTTTATTTTAATTGTCATTCATGCGATAACTTGGTTAAATTACGTTTTATAATATTTTTAAGTCAAAATAAATGAGTACGCAATAAAATGTGGCGGGGTACAAACGATTTTAATAGTAACTAGCTGTGCCCAGCGGTTTCACCCGCCCTGCAATTTTACCTAAACGAAATGATATTACATACTTAGTACTCTAATTTATAGTAATCTATATGATAGGACTCTATTTTATAGCATTTTTATCGAAAAAATGTTTGACATGGTTCTTTAAATTGACATAATTTCAGAGATTAGTATACCTTACGTCGTTTATAACATAAAACAGTTTTGCTATTGAAACTGTAGTCTTAACATATAGACAACTATTTATGGTGTTAATGGAAATGGTAGTATGATTTATAACGGAGCCCTTGACTTACTAAAGCGATAGAATGTTGTATGTTGCGATTGTACATGTTTTTCTGTGATATAATGACTTTGTGATGACAGAATGGTACGCTAAGAGTTGTATTGGTTTTGACCATAATAATAAATACGCAATGGCTTAACCTATTATATTTAAAAGAAACTACGCCACTGATATCACAACTATTTCCATAGTATACTAATGGACTTTGCCCTTTTATGGTAGACGTAAAATTTGTTAAATCATTTTTAGTCTAGAGTTCCGATGTTCCGATGCCCGGTTTCTGAAAGGCTGATCGTCGTTAGGTTAGGTTAGGTTTGTTTATCCTAAATTGAATATCAAAAAGCGAATATTGTAAGACAATAATTAATGGAAATTGTTTTAGAAAAGCTGTAATTTTTGTATAAGCTTCCAAGATAGTTGGACTTTACCTGGTAACAACACATCCCTCTGGAAAGAACATAAACCCGGTCAAAGAGCGAGAATAAAGAAGCAGATGGTTGGTGGATGGTGCAGATAATGGTACGTCCTTGTCGGGAGAGAAGACGTAGAAGCACTACTAACTGTCTGATCGATACGACGTCCAGGCCTCTGAAAATATATTTAGGTTACTTGTAATGAGATAATTTGAATGTATTGCTTCGTCTTTCAGTATTATTTTGCGGCAGTTGGTGATAACTCTAGTTAATAGAACTCTAGTTACCACTTTTATACGTCAACCACCATTGTATTGTTTTAGTAAAAATGTTGGGAAGTTTTGTTAATCATTTACCGACACTATTTTAAATCATTCTAACTAAGCTTAAGCATGTGCTAGGTCTGGGGAAATTATAATCGAGATTTATCATATACCTTTGAGCGACGAGCACAAAAAGACAGCGTTATATATTTTTTACACTTTAAAATCCTTCCCAGCGTCTTTTTGGCAATCTTAAGATCGCATAGTAATAATAATATGCTGGGACACTATTCACACGCGGCCATAGTCACATATTCGTTGAGTTTTATAAAGAAAAAATGATTTTTAGTTGAATATTGCTAAACCACGGAATACAGCGTATAGAATGTATTACGTAAGATGGGTATTTGGATAAATATGCCAATGGGTGAGTACAGTCGTGCACATTTACCGAGACAATTGCGGTACTGCTATAAACGTTTACAATAGCTCAACATTGTCCAGATTGATGTCACCACAAATGCAAGCGTTTGAACATTCACTTTCGTAGATAAATTACGTATACTGCCCCTGAGAGAGAATTGCACATCTAAGCGGATTTGCTTCTGTTTGTCATATAAATTGTCTCAGGTTTGTGAGGTGCTACAAAAAGTTTTGATATCATTATCAAAGTCTATTTTATTTTTTTATTTTCATCATCATAAACCTGTCAGTTCACTGCTGGGCATAGGCCTCCCAATACCTTCCACAATGTGGAGTATTTTAATATATCATTACCTAAAAATGTATAAGAATTAACGGTATCAAGTTTTTAATATATGTTCCAGGGAAAGTCGGCTAGAAATTAGGACATCTTTAAGCATGCATTGATATTATATTTTAAATGGTGTGATACAATTAAATGTATCACAAACATGGACGTATAAAAAAGTTTTCAACTTTAATTATATGTGTTTATGTATTAAAAAAACTTATGGTCATGAACAAGTTTTTGTTTCATTCTTCAATTAAAATTAAATTATTTATAATGAATTTCAAAGTTCGATTTTGTTTTTAAAGATGTTTTCATGATTTAGTTTTATACCTTTGAATTAGCACCTACAGTTTTAAATCTTTACAGAAACTTTAATTGGAGCTGTTCCAATTTTACTTGAATCCAGATTGGCTTTTGCTCGTAGAGAATTTTCATGTAAAAGAGAGCTGATTTAATGTTCAATGAATTGCTAATTGTGATTACGAATGACAGTTCTTTTAATCATACTTTAACACCAATAACTTTTGAACAGTAAAGAAATCCAAACAATCAACATAAATCGATACGCGAACGAACAAATCGAAACTCCCTTAAGCTGTAGGGTGACAGAAAAAGTGTACATGTATAAAGAAATCCTTCTTCAATTTTTGACTTACCTACATATAGATGGACGAAGTTGGATAAGTGTCTTATAGACATCAGATTCATTACTGCTGAAGAAGTAATAAGAATATATTGTTGTCAATACAAAGCATTGAAGTTAAGTTCAAGTAAGGTACGTCATGTTCATCTGAATCATTAATGAAAGCGATCGCGCGAGTGCGTCACGACTTGAGTGAATAGGGTTGTCGCAAAGTCGATACTCAAATTAAGCTCGGACGAAATACTCATTATTTATTTATGTTTCATACTGGGAGTTCGGTGTACTTTGAATATTGGGGGCGAGCACGTTTCAATTCTCCGAACACGGCTTGCCTTTACGATCTATAAAGCGTAACGCTAGGGTTGCGATTAAACCGATTACTTCTAATTGTGTACGTATACTTTTTACTGCACCCCTGTAATCGTGTGTAATTTCAGACGGATACGGAGCGCTCATGATTTTGTTTATTTCGGAGATTCGTTCTGTGTAGCATTTGTATTTCTTTTAATAAAATTAACAAGCGTAGTCCGGCAGTCGATGTTAATTCCCTCTCTCGGAAAGGACGTCTGTGTACCTGCAGTGAGATTTATTAACTTTATTGTTTTTACAATACTGGCAAGATCAAAATAATGGAATGCATTGTCACTATCTCTCAATTCTATTTGCTATATAAACACGCTTTTAGGTTTTGGATTAAATTTTTATAAAGTATGAAATAAACTAAAGCTTATACCAGTTTGTGATAGGTCTCAAATTTTGTAATGCGCTCAGACCAACAAAAGTTCGTCACCCAATAATCAAATCATCTTAGTTGCCGTCATTGCTCTTGAAGGTTGTTATAAAATACTCATAACTAAAACTAAATTAGTTAAACTCTAATTTATATTTCATAGATAATAAAACTCACGTTGTTGGCTCATCCAAGAATATGATGGGGGGGTTGTTGACAAGTTCCAAGGCGACCGAGAGTCGTTTCGACTGCCCACCGGATAGATGTTCAGATCTGGTATTCCTGTGCTCCCATAATCCCAACGTCTGTAGGATTTCTTCCACCTGGTATCAATAGAATTCGAGAAACACTTTAATTAAGGGGAACAAAGTTAGAGGAATTAATAGGTTAATGCAAGATTTATGCATTTTTTAAGTCCACATTTAAAGTTAAAAAAATATCCACCAGTATTATATTTATATATACCTATTTATGTTATATTAAATAATAACAATTTAATCCTAAGCGTCTCTTTGCGTCAGTATATAAAAACCAAGTGTTCCACTGATCTTAAGGTATTCTTATAATAATTAGGTATTTGTAAATATGTTAGAGTATAAGTTGTCATGAGGCTATTTTAATACACATGTAGTTTCTTCTATACTTTGTAATTAATAAACCAACTCTTTATGGGGTGTTTCAGTGGGCATTATCCTATAAACATCATTTATCAAGATTTAATGTTTTTAGAGAAAATTTCAAGTCTATGCTAAAAATTATATTGTTAAGAAAGATACTGTACTGTACTTTATCCCTAGGATATGTTGACTCATTGGTGATAAACTACGACACAGATTTGCCGAATCATAGGCGGTAGCATAATGAACAGAATGACATATAATTAGGCGACCTCGCTGAGGTAAAAGGGTTGTTATGTGACCGTTGGACGGAACTGGTATTTACAGCAAATGAAGTTTTAATAAACCATAATCATAAATAATGATAGTACGCTTGACTCACTACGTTAAATGACTGTTATATATGAAGTACATTTTGTACCTATGATTGAGTTATTTTTTATCGTCAGGAGGCATCATGAAGCTATAAATATGTCCGTTTTTAAATTACATTTTTTATCATCCTGTCGTAATAAATTTCCTTGTTAAAAAGTTACAACAGAACAATTGATGAAATCGGTGATCAGCTTACTTAATTAAATAACATTTATTAAGTAAAGTGGATGTTGTGACTAGAATTGAGAAACGTATGCTTCGGTGGTTCGGGCATGTTGAAATCATGAATAATGAAGGAGTCACAAAACAAACCAATTTATGTTGCAAAAGAGAATGCAGAGACAAGAGAGCAGTGTGGGCACGAGGCAAAAGAGCACGTGTCAGAAGAACTAATATCGATCAGATTAGTGATATACTAAGGAAAAGCGATATAAGGAGTACCCGTAACCGACGAGCATGTTTGCGTAGATGTATGGATGTAAAAGAAGCGTGAGAAGTGTGCCAGGATCGTACGAAATGAAAATTCGTGATCTCTGCCTACCAATCTGGGTTAGTTTTAGTTTGGTTGTATACTAATAATGTAAATGTTAATAAACAACATGACAATTATTATATAAACTTGAAATCGTTTGCCATGAATTAAATTTAAATCGGGAATGTTAGCAAAAATTTTCAATCTGCCTTTAAGCATTCTAGAGAAAATATCTCGTCGAATGCGCTTCGGAGCCACAACATGTATTCCGCATTCCACATTTCAATATAAATTTACCTGACAGGCGCGCCCGTCAGGCAACGTTGGTATTGCTCTTTCGGCTGTATGTCACATTTTTGTAGCATCCAAAATTCTCCGAATCAGTTCTTTTGCTATAACTTTTTGGCAGGGGTGGAACGAGATGTATGTACGTTATGCGAATATATGCTTAATCTTTGCAAAATAGCGTCCGTCCGTGACAAATTTTAAAGTAAACATAATTATTAAAGTAAACATGATAATATTTTTTTTTGCAACATTACGCTACTAGCATTATATCCTTGTTCTGACTTAAACTTTACCTCGCTAAAATCTACCCTCAGAACGATCAATTCACCCCCTCTCCTGGAGCACAATCCTGGATCTGCCACTGTGACCGTCGCTAATCATTAAAACTACTACTACTCGCAATCGAAATTACGAATAGACAATGGCTCCTTACAATGAGTTCCTTTTCCGCTTTCCCCAGCTCTTTGCCCAGCTTGAGGTCGGCAGCTATTCGCATGGCCTCGCAGACGGTAAGGCGCGGCTGAAGCAGGTCGTCCTGCATGATGTAGCTGCTCAGCTTCTTGAACACTCTCATCTCACGCGCGTGCCCGTTCACCGTGATCCGGCCACTCACTCCCTTCGTTCTGCGTTGTAATAAACCATTTATAATTTATACGCATTGAAATATTTATAATCGCTACACTGACAAATGAACACAAAACACGTTGTACGATTTTTGTTTTTAAATAATTTATGTGATATTTTCAATAAAATTTGTTTCAAAACTTTTGATCCAACAACGAGCCGCACCAAAACTTAATTAAAACTTTTTTTTTTTTAAATGGGCACGCATTTCTATCGTTTTCTATTTTATATAGTTAAAAAATTTTTTTTTTCTATCTATTTTATATAGTTAAATAAAACTTAACTTAAAGTTTATTATTATTATTTTTATTGGTTTCAATTTTTTTTCAAATAATTTTTATGTATTATATATATTAACACAATTTTTTGTAGAAAAAGTAAGAAAGTAAGTCTGATTTGACTCGTTTATTAAAACATTGTAGTCTATTTATATTTAACTCGAACGAGTGTCTCCGGCGGCTAATAACGTCGCAGCCATTCAAAATTTGCTGTTTAATAACACAGTCAAATGGGTGGCCGTGAGCTTACTGGGGCGAAATAATTTGTTGTGCTTTCGTCGACCCCTTTATTTAGTGTTGTAATTGCGGCAAATAAGGTCTCCGGACGGCGCAGCCATTATCAATGGCGGATCCATTTCCACTGTTACTGTATTTTGTATTAAGCTAATATTTTTTAATGTTTTAAAATTACTATTATATTATTTTTATTTTATTTATATCAAAATTAAAACGAAATAAACGAATAAATGTTGTTTTAATCCGCTTAGTTGTTTTTATGTTGCTAATTTAAATTAAGAATATAATGAATAACAAATTCCAAATTTGAAAAGTTGAAATGAAAATTAAAAATATTGTATACGCACGTGTATCCAGCCAGTATGTTGAGCAGCGTGGACTTGCCGGCGCCGGAGGGGCCGAGCACGCACGTCAGCTCCCCGGACCGGAATTCCCCCGACACGTTACGCAGAATCAGACGCTCCTCTGTAACACAATAATACAGATTCTGGTAATGTCTTAGATATTTCTCCCGTACTTTTCCAATGTCTTAAACTTAAACATTATATTGGGAATTCATCGTCCTCAGCCACTAATGAAGACATGTAGAACCACGCAACAGAAGGATATTTAGTCAGTATCTTCTTTTCGAAGGAAGGATCTTTCGAAAAGAAGATACTTAACACCAGGGAAAACTTCTTTAGGCACGCTTGACTTGAGGAGTAAGCTGGTGAAAGCGCGACTAAAGCGTTACGAAAAGTGTGATCGGGCGAGGCGGTCGAAAGTTGTTTGAATTTGGAACAGTTTAGAGGATTTTTTTTTTCATTTATTTTTCTTGTATTCAATTTTGAATTTTATTGTTAAGACACAAGGGTTATTTGTTGATTATTTATCATTAAACTATTGTCGAACCTGTTTTGAGTTTTCACTTCTGTCGGCAGTCCTTATGACTGCCTGTTTTTTTTTATAACAAATTTGTTCCACAACAATTCCGCCCATGTTTCGATAATAAAGAAGAAAGGCACACAGTGAATGATGTAGTCGAACATTGAAAATTTTCTTGCTCCTCTCCTATTAATAGGTATTCCTTATCTAAATTTTCTTATTCAAAAATTGATAATACGTTGTAATTATAAAATCCAGCAAAAACGTAGTATGTAGTAGATTTGGTTATCTAATAGATCATCACTTTTCCCATCTATGTGGGGTCGGCACAGTATGTTCTCCTCTTCCATATCCCTCTATCGGCCGTCATATCAGAATGCACACCCTTCTTACATATATCATCTTTCACACAATCCATCCATACTTTCATTCTTCTTCGACGTTTGTAACCATCATTGTAGATTCCGTGGATAGAATAACATAAAATAATAACTATGATAACGAAGATGTTCAAGCCAAACGATCGGGTTGGTAAACAGCCGTCGAATATAATTTTAAAGTTGCAACTCAGAAAAAATAAACAAAGTAAAACTTTGAATTTTCCGCTACGAAGAAATTTGTAGTGAGCGAAAATTAGAACATAAAGTCTTTGTTCGCGAAATGACTTTTTAAAAATCTTTTAGTGCTGGTTCGCCTTAAGGCCGGGCAAATGCGACGGATTCTGGTGCCAAGAAAATATAAGCTCTAAATTTCTATAATAACGTTATACCAGAGTTTAGAGCGGTTGAAAAAAAAACTCTACTCTCCCTAAACTAACATAATTTAGGAAGAGTTTTTTTGTATAGAAATAGCGCGTAATATGTATTTCTGTAATGTAATGTAATGAGTTATTTAATACAAAGCGTAAGTTCGGGTCGTGTTCGTGTATTACGAGTTGTATCGTACATTTTTGTTTTCGTAATCGCACATACAATAATAACAGCCCCCTCTAGCGGCCACGCTATCAATTATTAAATACTGTACGAGTTACGCTTTTTAATAAGATTGTGCTATAAAAGATATTTCGAGTAAATCATCAATTCAAATCCGATAAAATCATCAAATTGAATAAACTCGTATTAGGGGTAGTGTGACCATATTAGGGATGGTGTTTACCCGGCATAAGATTGATGTCCAAAACTTAGTTTTATTTTAGAAGTTGGTAAACCAGCAAGCGGTTCACCCGTTATCAAGTGACGGCTATCCATACAAATCAACAACCTTTAATGGACAGAGAAGGGGACAATCAGAAAAAATGATATTTATCGCCCTCCCCTACCCTTTCCCATTAGAAATAGATGGGAAAGGGAAGAGGAGTAGTTTATACACAATTCGAGAATTAATTTTCTTCACCTATCTTCTTTATCCCTCTAAAAGCTGGTAATGCCAGGTATTGCTCCATTCCAGCTCTTATAGAATTTGCAATTATTAATCGCTAGCGGTGTTCATGCAAGATAACAAGATACAAATGAGATCACAAACGAAGATAACTGCCTAATATAATTAATTCATTATAACATTTGGGCATAATTATAATTTACGGAGATATTTTGGTCTTCCAGTTCAATATCTTCGTACCCATTAGTATGCAAGCCGTGTCGGAATCTGCGGGAGGAAATAGCTTAATTAAACGCTTTGTCTACGGTAATATAATTTTGAACTCAATTGTTTTATATGGGATAATTTTAGACGAGCTGTAACCGTTGCTGTATTGTTTATTTTCAAGGACTGGTGTACGGGCGTAAAAGACAACATATATACCCTCTCTAGAAATTAATACCCTCATCTGTGATTTTATCATAACCTTGATCATATTTTAGATAATATTTACATTGATAGATCACAAGAGGAGCTAAATTTGGGGTACTTAAACTTGACCTCTAGAATCGTCAACGGCGAGTCACGCAAGGGTTCAACCTAATTTGTTTTCTACGTTTTCACTTGTGATCTATCAATGTACATTATCCAACTTATAAGCTAGGTCATGATCAAATAACAGATGAGGGTATAAATTTCTTAAGCCGCTTCCTCTACTATACGAAAATATTACCAAAGGCTTGTATTTAAGCTCATAAGAGAGACTAAGACATACATTTATAATCAATTATATGTAATAAACGCCAATAGCCTAATAGTTTGTGCTATGTAGGTACTGCAAAGCATAAGTAGGTTTAAATTCGCCATTAATCGACTCGTCGTAAATCATTGATAAGTAAAAAAAATATTACCTTCTTTTAAAATATTCCACATAAGTTTATTCTCGAGCAAGATGGTTCTTGCTCTAATTTTGTATACCTTAAATTACTTGAATAAATAATTAACATTGACTTTTTAATATAAGCAACATAATTAATTAGGTAAGTAATAAGGATTAATATGACACTAAAGTAGGACGTTGTGGCAGTTTTAATGCTACTATACTTATTTAAGTAAATAACTCTTCGTCCCTTGACAATAAAGTTTTCCTAACCACTACCGGCATGCTTTACCGCATGTTATAGGAATACATATCTTTAAATTGCTGCGTACTTTAGACACTGAGTTCAAAATTAGTTAGAAAGTGTCACTAGTGACATAATGGTATTTTTATACTAAGCGAATAAAGAAAAGATTTCTTCATTCATTGTGTGTAGAGCGGACGTGTATAACACATTGCGAGCGATGTTGCCGTTCAGTTATGATTTATCAAGAGGACAGAAAATAGGCTAATACTAAACAAGTGCGTACTGTCTTTGGCCCAAAAAGCCTACATATTGGGCTTGAGGTCCAGCGCCGGTCTGGTCAGGCACTACTTTATTCATTATGACAAAACAAGATCAATAGATCAAGGTTCACAAATTGGAGATAATTCCCGACATTCAGATGTTTCGAGTAATT
>JWHW01038862.1:163054-181923 GCA_000931545.1 Papilio glaucus | reverse complement strand
TACTTCACGCCTGTTTTCTGTGAGGTCGTGGTATTTCACCGGTCGAGCCGGCCCATTTGTGCAACAGATGTTGTTGTTGCGGGCTCTACCACCGTTAAAAAAAACTAACATACTTTTATCCGTAGAAATTAAAAAAAAAGATTTAATTTAAAAATAAAACCAAATATTAATTAATATTTGGTTTTATTTTTAAATTAAATCTAATCTATGCAATTATACATACTTAAGATATGGAATCTTGTTGACAATAATAATTACACAGTTATTAATAAATTAAATTCACTATTTGAATGATTTTGTTAGCTATACCTTTTAGTTACGAATGTAAATTTGACAAAGTTCCACCGCATTATCAACTTGCATTGCATTTAATTCATAAAGCAAACCGAAACAAAGAAGAGTCATAATTACGAGTAATGCACATACAATAAACATATATACATCACTGTAACTTTTCTTTTGTTGGTTGTCAGATTATATTTTCCTGCCATTAATATTTATTTTCTTTAGTCATGGGTGTAACCTTTGTACGACAGTGTAATGACCGCATGTCGACGACGCGGAAACGAAAACTCTTTTGTCTTCCCACTACCTTCTTAGCGAAAGTGCAGATGTCACAAGCTCTACTACCTGTTCAACGTGCCAATATAATTGGTACCGTACGTACTATGATTCAATAAAAAGGTCGATATAATTATCGAACTCATTACTATCTCCCAGAATTCATTATCGAAAAAATTATTTCTTTTTTATTATTTCACAATAATTGCAGGATATATGTGTATATTTACGTGATAAGATAACAAAACAATGTTGTAATTTAATGAAGAAATAACATTCCTTTCAAAAGTTAATTAATTTTATATTGTAATATTTCTTTAGTCATTGTATAGGTAGTAAAATGACCAATAAAGACTTGAGATCGAATCACACACAGCACCTAGTAACAACGTATCTAATGGCACGTTCGATGTATTAGTTAGTGGCTGAACTATTAGGCTTGACGAATCAAAATGATCTGGTGAACTTTGTCGATTTAAATTGACTTCTTCTGTATGTAGTTTTGAAATATTTATTGTATTATTTATGGAATGAAATATTATTCAATAAATAATTTAAATTAAAAGCTAAATGTTCCCTATTATAATTTAAATAAATTAACATAATTAATTATAAGTACACTTATTTATCGTCCCAAACTTTTTCATTTTAATGTTAAACATTATATGTACCTAATGTTATAAAAATAATAGCATATCATATATATCAATCAATGCTGTAATCGATTATGAACTACTGTAAGTGTGAATGACCACCAAAAGTTATAAATTTTTGATAAAAGCACACATTTAAAAACGATTGCTTCGATACCAGAACCGTGCATATACTATTTGTGTATTTCGTATAACTACACCATCATATCAATTTACAACCACAGATTAACTAGTAAATAATATTACAAGCATAACACATGCACATTAGACACGTGTATAAATAATGTAAATAAATTATATACAAACAATATTTATATTTTGACTACATAATACTAAACAACAAGGTTATAGATCGGATACAATATAAGTGAACATATGTATGTTAATTGACATCATTTAGATATATGTTACATAAACCATGAGTTGTCTCAAAACGATTACAAAACCGTATTTGTGGTAATAGAGATAAAATTGAATGCTCTTGACTTACAAAGATAAGAATATTTTCCTGGTTAAATTCTACCGCGTGGTATTTGTCCCACCGGCGGCAATGAACGAGAAACGAACTATAAACGAGCGAGCAGCGAGTAGGGAGTATGGAGCTTCGATAGTTTCTTGTGCTGAATTAGAAGCGAGTGTGCGAGGATGGAGGGCGATTACTCGCACCATTTGAACTATTCAAAAATATTTGTTCTAAGTCCATAATAAAAGTGAATGCAATGACGTCCAAAACGTGACGCAAATTTTAAAATTTCGTTTTTTATATGCTATTTTAATAATTAGCCTATAAACTCTTCTCTTGACGGTACCCCCATCATAATTATACGGAACAATGACGCCGGCAACTTGTACCAATCCTTTGAAATACGTACAATTAAAAGTGTGAAAAAGACCAGATAGCTTCGTTCGAATACGAGGTATATTTACAAATAAAGATTCGAGACCAGCTCTAAAAGTCCAGTGGTAGAATGGTGACAGGGTGAATTAGTTGATACTCAATACAATTTTTGGACTGTGTTATTGTGGTCTCATAGTATATCACGTGTCACGCTATAGCAATACAATGCTTTATTACTAAATACTTTTTCTGCGAAGGAGCAAGTTTGCGCTTCCCATGAGACATAATAAAGAACATGATACCTGAGTCCGCTGACGTCACAGAGGCGTGCTTGTACAGTATACGCTGTGAAAAAAAATGTGCTTTGTTGCTCACTATGAAGGAGCGCACACGGGCAGGTGAAAAGTGAATGGGCGAGTGCAATTGGAATTGAATGCCATGTGAGTCTCATGTTCTTCACGCGTTGTACATATTGTCAATTCGGTAAAATCACATTCCCTTTACTAATAGGCTTAGGTGAACCTAGGTCCAGCAGTGGATCTTACTAAATACAAGAACGAACGTTACCAGTTAATTATGAAAGAGTAGGTAAAAAATTAAAGAGTTAAGGATTTACGGAGGTGAGATTGACTTGAATTTTGTACCATCTGAAAATAGGATAAAGAATAAAACTTGTCCTTTCACCAAGTAATTTGGAGTTTAAAATTTAGTAATAAACAGCTAAAATGCTAGGTGACTTGTGCTCGGGTTCATGGACGGTTAGGATGCAAGCCTTGATCGTAGCCTTTTTTTGACAAATAGGGATGTTACACAAAAAATCAAAATATTGATCAGTCGATACGTTGAATTGAATGCAATAATTACTTTTGAAGGAATGTTTAACCATCAATAAATAATCACACTTATTATAAATATAAACTAAATATAAACATATTATTATTTCCATCATGATCTTCAGCCTATATGAGTCCATAAACCAAAATACAAAGTTTTTTTAGTTAATAAACTAATAAAAATACATTTATAATTCAATTGACTTGATTTAATTTTCAATGGACTTAATTATTATTATTAAGATTGCAGTTCTTATAATTATTTTTTCATAATTCAATTCACAGATGTTTGAAGTCCGTATTGATTCATTCAATTTAATCGATGATTTTAAACAGCCAACACACTACGAAGATTGACATATGTCAAATGTGCTCTATTAAAATGGCCCTACCTTAAATTGTGTAATACGTAAGTGTAAAAAGTGTCCTAGCTTAAGAACACACAGTCTACTGATAATAATCACCGTCGGTAATAAGATGTCATTATTTAATAATAGGTTTTCATACTAGCGCAATTTACATACATACATATATTAAGTTTCTTTAATAATTTACGCCTAGAATAATAAGTTATATTTAAATAACCAGTTCGTTCTCTACATACACATTTATATTCCAAGTGTGCAATACACCTGTGGTACGTACTTTTAGACGTAGGTACGTCCTTAACTGCGTTCAGAACAGTACGACAGCAGGTCCAGCGTGAAAGGTTCGTCTATAGATATTGCTGCATTTTACTGAATGAATAAGGTGCCGTAGAATCGTTCCTTTCCACTTCACCATTTCCTTATTGCAAATGCTGGCAAAGATTCTGTAACGATTGTTGTAGAAATTCATAAATAGCCTTGATTCATTAACATAAGATGAGCCGAGATTAAAAACCCAAAGTTCATATCGATGCTATCGTTACTTTCATTCTAAGACAGTGGGCAACAGGGCCGAATTTGGACTGCCTAATATCATTAAATATACTTACATAATAATTAAAATATTTAAATATTCTAACTAGTCCTATTTTCATACTAAAGAAGCCCTCTAATATTTTTTTAAATATGATAAAAAATATTGAACAGTATTCAGACCTCAATTAACGGCCGTTTCCGTCGTTTCAGTAACTAAAGATAGACAAATCTATCCTTTTTCCTTTACTTTCATTTTAATAACCAATCGACGGTTACCACTTCCTATTGAAACTAGCAATCTGTCATCAGGAGGACGGATAGCTTACTAGAGATAGACACGCTCATACAAATCGTGCTTACCTGCGTTTCAAGTTACTCTCGGATAGACGAAGCTATCTCTAGTAATGTCTTTCGCCTATCTGTCAAAAACGGCCGGTAACGTTCCGTTTTGAGAATAAAATTACTATAATTTCTATTAATTATGGAATATTGTAACAGCATTAAAGCGTTCGATCATCTTTAGTAATGAGTTGCTGCCTTTGTTGACTGAAAAATAGGGTCTATCCAAGGTCTATCAAAATTGACATTCCATGCCAAATTTAACAGTCAAAACGTTTCGATTAAATTCTAGACATATTATAGTAAAATAATAATTGTGGTGAAGCATACGAAATAAAACATATTTTTGTATCGATACTCAGTTTGTACTAAAAATATTTTATCATTGTATTTTATATAATAATATAAGAAACATATGACAAGTTTTGAGCGTAATATAGTTTCGTGGTTATAGTAGAACGAAGCGTTTGAAGAAGGTTAGGTAGGTGAAAAGGAAAATGTTATCTATTGTTGATTATAGATAGATGACACTTATCCTTGATTGTGAAACGCAAATAAAAGATAGATAAGCTCTTAGTGTTACTGGAGGACAGCGGATAGCGATCTATCCGTAATCTAAAACAGAATATTGAAAACGGTCTAACCCAGCTCTACGACATGTTACAAGAAGACGATTAACCGCCGCAACGCGAAAAAGTTGTGACTTTTGACAGACGATTTGCCGTAAAAAGCGTTACAAGTCGTAGGCGCGGTCTATTCATTTCTAAGTATAAGCAATAATAAAGTGTTGCATTCAGGTTTAAAGATCATCGTAGGTAGTTAAATTTTATTTATTTATTTATTGTTTCGTTAAATTAGAGCGCCAGGACTAAACATCTATCATTTGGCAGTAGCAAGAGCAAACGTGTGTATGATTTTGTATTAGAATATTTATGAAAACTAGCTTATTGTCTGAAGAGCACGTATGATTTAACAACATGAAAGCTTTCTGCCTGTCTCATTGTTAAATTTATATGAGATGTAAAAGAAAACACAACAATGAAAATTATCCATAAACAATAATAAAGGTAACTTAAGTCCTAAGACTTTGGAAGGAAAATTAGGATGTGATTTTAATTAAGTATACTTACATGAAACGTCCTTTACTCCCTGTGTTACTAGAAATATATGACGGAAAAAAATTACATTAAGGTGTGTGAAATATTAAGATGTTTTCGAGCTCTTGACCGAAGGGAAGGTATGTTGGACTAGCAAGAAGCAAGAGAGAAGATGGGTTTTAGTAAGCGTTAGGATTCTTGCTTAATCCTGTAGTGGAGAATTGAAATATTATTTCGTTAATTTAAGCTATCAAAGAAGTACAATTGATTGCAGCGTTTGAGTAAGAATATATTTATTTTTTTATAATATGAAATAATTAATAAAAATAAAATAGATTTGGAATGTTGGCTATATATTAGATACAAATAACATTTATATTACAAAAGTAAGCTGATGGGCAAGTATTTGAGGATAGGCAAGTGGTATAAAACTGTGATATAAGAGTTTAAAATAATTAAAAACATAAATATTTACCTTTATGTGTGCTAGTTGTAAATCCAATGTCTTCAAACAGTATATGTACAGGCGGACGCTTCGCCATGCGATTGAGCGCTTTCAGCGTGGAACCGGCTCTTTCTAACGCGGCGGGGGTCCATTGATTTTCAGTAGGATCTAACACCAGTGGGTTGGGATTATTCGAGGGTGTGTTATGGGCAAGGGTAGCGCCCACAATCGCTTTCCTGACTAATGGTACATTCGACATTCTTACAACCGGATATATTTCAACAAATGACTGAATGAATCGTTATTAATTTTAATATCGAATTCTGAGATGATTTATCGCGCGTCCATACCTGCGCAGGAGTCGCGCAACACACGACCGTTGTGCTTAAACACAACGTGCCTACTGAACTACTCAACAACGGCGCCTACTCTCTTCCCAATATTGAATTTTTTATATGTCTCTAAATGAATGTTCGGTTGTTCACACTCATTTATCTTCTTTTTTTATTGCTTTCACTTTATTCGGAAGCGAAGTAGCGAGGCGCAGCACAAACGAGAATTCGTTTCTTGAAGAATTCGCGTTAGTGTTGCGAATTACTTATAATTGGGGCTATATTTTTAATTTAATTTCTGTACAAAATGAAGAAAAACGTTGAAACAACTAACCGAATACAGTTGTAAAAATATCCTGATAACAACTTTAGCTTAGTGTTATTAATGAAAACAAAAACTTAACCTAAAGTAAAGTTAAAAGTTTTTCTTTACAAGTTACAGTTAAGTAAAAGCTTTACTAAGAAATCAACTGTCTGTCTGTTGTAAGCTGATGTAACTAAATGGTGACTGACCGATAGCATTAGTTACTAGAGTTATTTTTAGTTTTATCGCTCTTATGTACACGTATATTGAAGATGTATGGTTTTTCAGCTTTACGGGGAAATCAACACATTAAAATGAAAACATAGTATATGTATACTGCAAACAAAAGTACGACATAGAACTTAATAACTCATGGATTTCTTGACTTCTTAAGGCATTTTTTATCCACGCTGGGGTAGGCGTAAATAGTAATAACTATACGTTTTTATATCGTCTTAAATTAATATTTTTGTATTCATTAATTTATGACGACCTCCCTGAGGGTGAGTAGGAGTTTATCGAAGCTTTTTTTATTATTTATTTACACTTTGTACACAAAAATCAATATTTACTATTGAAAAATGTAAAGCACCGGTGAGCTTAACTCTAAAAGAGTTCTAATCCAGTTAGCAGTGATTAAGTAGACATTAAACTTAACTAATTTTAAATATGTTTTTAAGGGTGTACGTTTGAGGGCGTGGAATGGTTAATACTTCTAATTTATTAATACTTCTTGTATTAATAAATTATCTCTATAATCTACTAACATTGTTAATAAAAATATATATCTATGTCGACTAATGCCTTTGTATATTTGATGAGATATTATTTACCAAAGCTTTATTTTAATTCAACTGGCAGTTGTTAAGGAGATATTAATTTTGACCCCGAGAAGGTCCTTAAACTGAGACCAGAACAGAGCTACCAAAAGCAATGCTGCACGTATGGACCGCCCTGACCGAGGCAGTACGACATCCTCGCAAAATACGGGCATGACGTCGAAGTATTTATACTCCTCCGTTTTGTCTGATGAGTTAGACGTGTTAAGCCCAATTCCCTTTGCCTAATCCCTTTTTCTCTTTGTCAAACTTACGCCCGGTTTCTGAAAGGTTTTTCAAAAATTTAATTAACTAAGGACGGGAATGTCAAGTTAACAGTCATGTCAAATCAATTACAATTTATTAAAAAGAAAAAAAATGATGATCATGCTTCTAGCAACTCAAATGACACTTGATCTGACATTTGATAGCCAGCTAATTTTTCTGTTGATTAGCCTTTGAGCTGGGCATTCAAGCCTGACACCGCACCTGGTAGGCTTCTTGTTACGCGATTGTTCCTGGGCAACGATGATCACATTACCCATGACCATATTCTTTCCCTTACCGGTTTACTCGTGTGCCCTATAAAAATAGTATTCTACAAAATAAATAGGCAAACAACAAGTTTATTTTTAAAGCTGTATAAAAGTTTAATATTACCACAGTACACAGTAACCGCAGTAAAACAACCGCGAAAACAAAGAACTAATGTTATGCATATAATCTGCTTTAGCCTGGCAGCTGGATAATGCGGCGTATTACTTGTGTACTTATGAGAGTACATTTTCTTTGGTATTCCAACAAAAATCAGGTATCATTTTCGTAATGATTATACAGAAACATTATTAATCATGTGAATAATATAAAAACTGCGGGTCGCTATGTTCATTCATGAATGATTTATTATTATATTATTGTTTAATAATATTATTATAATAAATGATTATTTAAAAATGGGAGTAGTTGTCGAGATTTCTCATCTAAAAGGAATATTAATTATTTTTTGTCCAATTTTTAAGTGTTTTACTACGAAAAAGCGATTCGAATCTTCGTTCATCGTGCGTTCGGCAAAGGATAGGAACAAGTTGCTAGTCAGTCAGTCAGTGTTTCCGTCCAACTATAACGTAGGACCTTCAAGAGAAGAGTGAATAGGTTGTTGCTAAATTAGTGCAAGCCATCTTTCGACCACATAACCACTTTAACATCAGGTAAATTTGTGATCAAGCGCTAGTTTATGTTTAAAGATTATAAAAAAAGATTAATTTATGTAGCAAAAGTGAGTGGCAGTGTTAGTAGGGGACCTACCTCCAAGGAGAACTTATATCGCTCAGATTAGTGGCTTACTAAAAAAGGGCGACATAAGGAGCACCCATAACCGACGAGCATGCATGCGTAGATGTATGAATGTAGACAAAGCGAGAGAGGTGTGCCAGGATCGCGCCCAATGGAAATCCATGATCTCTGCCTACCCCTCTGGGTTACGGGCGTGAGCGCATATTTATTTTATTAAAAAAAAGAATTGTAATTAATTATTAAAGAATTACAGATTTAAAACAGAACAATATTAAGTCACTTATATATATTATATACATTTTATTGAATGCAAATTATTTTCAAACATAATCTCAAGTTAATGTAAACATTGAATTAATGGGATATTCAATGAAAATTTATTGGCAAGGAAAACACTGATGAATGTTTATATTAAAAAGTGAACAAAGGAAAGTACAAAGGTCATTGCGTCACTACAGTTACAAGAGGAAGGCGCGGAAATAAATCTCTTTAAAGAGACATAAGGTCGAAATTAACATCTCACAAGTCGAATGAGCCCAACCCTACCCAATGAGCAAATATAAGTATCAATTTCATTTTCTATAAGATATAAAAGTTGATGATGATGATTTTAGCAACTCAAACGACAGTAGTAGTAGTAGTAATGAACCTTTCGGAAACCGGGCGTAAGTGTAATAATCATTGGTAGTCTTAATGCGTTCTACTTTTACACGCAAAAGTAACTTTAAATGAAGCTTTAAATTTAATAAATCAAAATAATTTATTTTATGGATCAATCAAAATAATATTAGGGTAAAATATAACTTTGCGTGTTATTCTTTTTTTTATGGAATAAGGTGGCTAACTAGAAAGCGGACCACCTGATGTTAAATGAGCGCTACCCATAGACATCCGCAACATGCAAATGTGTTGCAGATGCGTTGCCTACTTTTAATGGACAGAGGAGGGCATAGATAGGACAAAATTATATTTCGTTAACCCCCTCCCCGTCCAATCCTCTTCCCGTTCCCATCCTATCCTTATGAGGAAAGGGTGGGCAGGGGAAGAGGACTGAAATTAGGCCTCCGGCACCTCACTTATGAGACGTAACGCAGAGTACTTCTACTTCACGCCTGTTTATTGTGAGGTCGTGGCATTTCACCGGTAGAGCCGGCAGATTCGTGGAACAGATGTTGTATTGCGGGCTCTACCACTGCTACCAAGTTAATATAAGGCGAATTTGTTTTTCTTAAACAGTTCTAAAAAAATTGTTATTGAAATAAGAACTTTTATCGCTTCGGGTATTTAAAGTAAATTAACATTATTTTAATACTAGTTAAAATTTAAATAAATGGTTCAAAAGTTACGGTGACTGTGTTATGACAAATTTCACATAATGATTTATGCTTTTTACGTGTCACCCGCCCGAAATTGTTAGTATGTGGTACGATGGCTAGTGCATCATAATTACCCAACAAATCTAAGAGTAGTCTTCACACTCCGTGAACAAGTCATATTTAGGACATTCGCGCAAATATATATTCTGTCGGTTTTCTCTAAGCATTGATAGAAACAGGGAGTCGTTTGAGTTCTTATGCAATCATTTGCAACAAAATCTATTTTGATAATCACCTCCTTTCTAAAGTAGAAACGCATACATGACATTTTCCGGTATTCACTTTTAAAGGCAGTTATTAATTCATGATATAGGATGTTTCAATTTGTATCACAGCTATGTTCTATCATACCTTGTTTCATTGCAAGATATGATGTAATCAAACAAACGTATATACATTGCGGCTATTTCATTTGTTACACTATCATCGGAAATGTCATAATTTTGTGGAAATCGTAAGATAAACTGAAGTAAAATTGTGTAATATTGCTAATGTTATAAGGTAATATGAGAAAAAGTTATTTTCGATTTTTTTTTGGAATTTATGATTTTTAACATAAAAGCCTTTCTTTATAAAAATCGCATCTTGATGGGAAACAAGGTATAGTGTTGACATTCCTTAAGGCGATACGTATAATTGGTCACTTTGTGTTGTTGTAATTCTACCACGCTACCGCACCTAGGTACTCTTTTAAGAGAGACTAACTTTAAGTAACGCTACAGGTGGTGTTATTTGAGTCTTAGTTTCCAGGATTAGAACATTTATGTGCTTTTACTAACTCACACCTATTCTATTGTATTTCTTTATATCATAGTTCTGATATACATGCTACCTTCTTTTCACATGGAACATGGAATATTATAGAAAATAAGTACGCAGGTATAAATTAATAATGGGGTTTTTACTTATAAATTCCATATCCATGCTACAGGATGTTTTAATTTGAAATTATCTCAAAGCGCTATTCTGTTTAGGCAGATAGATAAAACATAATGTAATTTTAAATTATATGTAAGTATTATATGTAATATTGTGTGTTTTAAATATTTCTAATTTATTAACCCTTAATTTTTGCAAATGCCAAATTTGTAAATATATTCCCCATAACCGTAATAATAAAATATCCGTCACGCCCGTAGCCCATAGGGGTAAACAAAGAATAGGGATTTCCATTTGGCACATCTACGCATACGTGGTCGTTGGTTACGGGCCTTTATATCGCCATTCTTTAGTTTGTCAATAATCTGATCGATATAAGTTCTCATAGCACAACTCCTTCCCTACCACACAATTTTGAAAATGCCTTTCTCAATTCTATTCTCAACATCCTTTTAAGCAATACTTTACCTTACAACGCGTAATGCGTAAACACTAGAGTTTTTATCATATTCGAACCAATCATCTTATATTGCACGTAACAGTCCCTAAATCATTATAGTATTGATGATTAATCAATGTTTTGTCAAAATACGTCAGCCGGTAGCGGTCATTACAATGTAATGTCAAGGACTGTCTGGTGCGGACCGGAGTGCATACAGCTCACTATATACGTAACTCCGCGGAAGCGTTTCTGTCCGGTTGTTCACCCGCTGTGCATTCATAGTATTACGTAACGTATCGTGTCATAACACGCGCACAAACCGTAGAGATATTAATTGGAACTAATTCATGTTATATGTATTAGCGTACATAAATAAAATATTTGTTATTTTCCGAAGATATAACTGAATTCAATATTATTTTTTTATTAAAAGTAGCTAATGATTCTTAACCTGTTTGAGTTTGGATTATATTGATAGTTGAGACTGTTGTTCGGATTGTTACGTAAAATATTCATAAATTGAATTTGAGTCTCATAATATTGGAACTAATATTAATATAGACACCACATGTTAAATATTATGTCATGTTTATTACCTAATTTATACAAAAACGCTTAAACAAATTTGAGTTTGATGATCTATGACATATTTGGTATAATCATATTCTTTTACCGTTTTCCCGCTTGAAACATTTTAATGGAGGGTCGGCACAGTACGACCGTAGTCCATACTGTAATAGGTTTTGGCTATGGTTTTTTTTACCAACCCTCCTCGTACATGTATATGAAATAGAAGTAAATTATCGAAATAATTTACTAATATTTCTTTTAACCATTCCCAACCAAGCTTAAACTTGGATGGAAATGGTTCACGACAATAGTTGAGAGGCAGATTCGAACCCACGACCATGTTGTGCATATTTCGTCCGTACCCTTAACCATTACGCTATTGGCGCTTATTTTATATAATCATAGTTATTAATATTCTGTTTGTAGATTTATCAATTAGTGGTAAAAGCCACCAGTTAGAACGCTGTGCGCGATTTACTGCTCAATTAATGAATTTACCAAACCACATCACTGTACTTAATTTATATTAGATAAATAAATTATTCAAGAATAATGTTCGATGTCAGATTGTAATAACATTTGAATACTTATAATACGGCTATGGAACGGTGAAAGCAAAATGTACCTAAGCATGAGAAAAGGTAAAAGATAAAAGTAAAAGTGAGGTAGATAAGGTAAACCGACAATATAAACAAAGTACAGACAGACGAGATATTGATACAAATTTTACATAAAAACAAACAGTTGAACACAACAATAGCAACAATCTTATTTTTAACCGACTTCAAAAAGGAGGAGGTTATCAATTCGTGTGTATGTTTTTTTTTTAGTTTTATGAAAGTCCTGGATGAGACCCCGTCTTGCAACTATTGTAGTAATACGTCTCCTAATCGCTTAATTGGAAAATTAAAATCTTTACAGTAATAATAAACTTAATATCTGTTAAGTTTCTTCTTAAAAAAATATAGAAAACAAGATTCCGATATGTTTTACCATTGAGTTCTATTATGGGACACTTAATTACCAGTATCAGATCAGGGTCACGCCGGCCTAGACAAGCTAACCTACTTTCCTTATTTGTACTTTTAGTTTTATTGCGATATTGTGCTATTATTATATTTTTGTAATCAGGTTGTTTTTCTTTAGAAAGTTTAACTAGCTCCTATGCATAAATATCTGGTAAGCTTATACCTAAATTCGAACGCCGAACGAATCTATCGAACGAATGGTGAATACCTTAAGGATTTTAACCGATAAAATATTCATTAAATATTGGTTTGATTAAGACGGCAATAGGCTATTAACAATCACCTATTAGCCTATTTTGTGGTCTAAACAAAAGAAAGAGGTTAATTAATACAAATTGTATTTAATTCCGACCGGGTCATGAATATTTAACGGTTACGAAAACTTATTACGTTCATGAAATTTGTTTATTTATTTATTTAAGGAGATATACAGAAACAAAAGATAAAAATTAGATATGGTACAAAAGTTATAGAAAATAAATTCTAATGTTTCCTAATGACTGTCTCACTGAGAACAATTTTGATTAAAATTTGTTTTATCAGCATAAAATTTTTTAACTGAGGACTTAAGACTATATTACACTACAAGAAAGAAAGAAAAAAAATGTTCTACTAATTTTACAAAAGTCTTTTTATATTTTAGAAAGAAAATTCATTAAGAGTTTAAGTCGATGTTTTCGGTTACTCGGCTGTACAATTAAGTTTTGGTAGTTAATGAAATTACGTTTTATACGGACGGTTGAAAAGAAAATCGATAAAATAAAGACATATTGACAATGGTTACCTTTCCGAGCGATGACTGCATATTTCACTTCTTCGAACATTATATGCACTGGCGGTCGTTTTGCCATGCGATTCAATGCCTTTAGCAAGGATCCAGCCCTTTCCAAAGCTCCTGGAGTCCAGCGATTCTCATGATCATCCTGGTTCCCGCGGGAACCTGCCTCACTCACTGGTATGTCCATAATTTCTCGACGAATATACGACTTTTTGAATAAAAACTTTTTAATTATAACTTATAAATATTATAAACAGGAAATGTTTGTTTGTTTGTGTTTACAAAAGCTACTGAATGAATTTAAATAATTAATGTACCTAAAAGATACATTATCCAAATATAATGATTTCTCAAAATTTAATTTCCGTAACGATCGTAGAATGTTGTTGTTTTAATTGTTGTTTACTAGAAGTTCAGTTAAATGATAGTACCACCTATAAAACCCCTATTGATATTAAATTACATCAATAACCGAACTGTTATTGAGTCGGACAAGTGCGCGCTCAACCCAAGCCATAAGTCTACTAGTACTCTAAACCCAGACATCTTATATTGCCCCTCTCATTTAAGAACAAAGTTAAAACGAGGCTCAATATAATAAAAAAGCACGATTTACTTCTGTTGTGCAGTATTCATAGTAAATACAACAATATTTTGATCTGCATTCTTGATTCTCTAGGAATATGACACGAGATGATATACTTCTGAGTTTTATTAAAAATAAATCTTAATGAAATATTATCGGCTTGCTCGTAATTCCTTTCTATGAAGAAAATCGTTGCTGAATAATAATAAAATTGATCATAAAGATTAAGAACACATATGCGACCTAGAATAATAACAGCGCTGTTATTACGGATTTTTATTTTTTAATACATTTCTATTTACCATCATTTATTCTAATTCTATTTTATAAATAAGATAAAGTAGCGATCTGATCAAAAGATGTTATGCACTAGTTTAGCAAAGGCATATACATTCAAATTCGAACGGAAAAATTAACGCTAGAAATTCGTTACAATCTTTGACTGTACGCACAATAAATTAAACTAGTGCAAAATGTTAAAGTAATAAGTGAGTCTTTAATAAGAGTAAAGAATCTTTAACAAATACTTTACGTGATTCAATTCACATCGCTTAAGTATTTTCTAGCAATTTGAGAAACAGGTTTTTACGATCGTTTTACAACCCTGCGTAGGTACTAGTACGTTTCTTGATCTGGATACGTGAGTGAGATTAAATCTGTTACAAAGGTTAACTTTGTCGACACCGCTCATAGATCTGTATAATGCTGAAATGTGTAAAGTCGCTTCGGTTTCGGGATTTGGTATTGTAAAGGAAAGCATTTTATAACTTAAATTATTTAAATTAATTACATTTTGCTCAAAGAATTTCAAAACTGTATCAAATGATGTCATTGAACTTAACCGGTTTAGACAGCTCTTATCTATTTTCAAAATAATCATATATTCAAACATGTCTACTGTGTATGTGTACATATAATTTCACTGTTTATGACCTAATATTTTTAATATATGACGCATATATTATGTGTAAATTTTATAAATAAATTGCAAATATATGCAGATTGACATTTCGCGAATGACCTGATAGCCGAGAAACCCGTTTGGCATGTGATCTAATGTGGAAAGCATTTACCGCTATATTTTATAATAGGTTGTAAATACACTATTGAGTTTCTTATTCTCTATGTTGCACATGCTCTAATCTAAGGGTATGATCAGACTGATAAGTTTTCTTAATACACTATCCGTTATTGAGAATGACGTGAAAGCCCAGTCTTGCGGTCAAATCATATTGTAAAATACATTATTTCGACATTCATCAAACAGTACTTATATTGTTAAATATTATAACAAAGCAAAAACAATTATTTTCTTTTTAAAATAACTCTTAAAGTATGTCTTGTACCAAAACTTAGATATTTCAAAAAGGCTCAAGGCTACGAGTATGCACATGATGGGCTGAGAGTTCAACAAACTAAGATAATGATTTCGTACATTAAAACGACGTCAAGGAACGTGGATTAAAATTTAAATTTATAATATCTTTTTATAAATATTTTCTAATACCTACCGTTTCCACGACCGTAACGTAGTTGGATCTAATCGGTGATAAGCGGCGAAGACTCCTATTTCATTCTAACTTTATTATACTAAAAGATGCTAATGAAAGTGACAATTTATTTTTGTTTCAATACAGAAAAAATATAGACATTAAGAATTTTTTCCTTCAATCAGCAAAACCATACCGACATCAAGTACTCGTATCAGATAACTGACGTAGGATATCAATTCCAAATGTAGGGTTTTATAAACAAAGGTCAATAGTTGGGAAGGGAAGAGAAATATTGCCGTCTTATTTTTGTCTCCGGCGCGACGTTTGTCGACAATAAGGTAAGTAACGATGTCCAGGACAAAAAAATTGCTTTAATTTTTCTCTTGTCTCGTTTAGATGTTTGTCGTTGAAACGATATGTTACATTAAGTCAGGTATCTTTACCGAATTAACTTTCTACATAAATTATAGGGTATTTGTTTGTTTTTACCCAAATTAATCACTTGTTTGAATCCTAACTTAATATTATAAATGCTCATATGAGTTTGTTACGTTTCAACTTCTTAACGGTTCACGATCATCATGAATGGGGTGCTTACCTTTTATCCCGAAAATCAAACTGTTCCCGAGGTACATAAAGCCTTCATTAACAATATCGATGCTATATATTTTGACAATAATAACTTTTTGACACATGTTACCTATTATTCAAAGTTATTATACGTGGAATAATCTTACAAACATTTCAAGCATCGTAAACGACAGACAAATGCGTGCGAAGCTGCGGACAACAGCTAGTAAAAAATTACATAAAAGTTTGTAGTAGGTAAACACACGAGAGCGCATACGTGTTCCTTAGCAAATGTCCGCTGCTTGCCTTGAAATTAATAGATATGTCTAGTATGATCTTAAATGGACCTATCGTATGAGGAACTCCTGGCTTGGTAACTGACGTTATACTCATAACTACTGCCGACAGAAGTGAAAACTGGTGGGAAGGCACGACAATAGTTCAAAAATAATAAATAATTAACAAAAATAAACCTCCTGTATCTTAAAAATAACATTCAAAGTTGAATACAAGAAAAATTAATGATAAAAGTTCATCGAAACTTCAATAAATATATTCAAATAACCATATTGCTCACACATGTTGCATGTTGTTTATGAGAACCTTTAAAATTTTCCCCGAGTAAATACGCGGTTAAAGAAGTTTTCACTTCAAAAATCGCGTGGCTAGAGACAAAAGATATCCTATTAGTTTTACCTACGGTTCCGTAAATTAGGGTTGAATGCAACCGCAAAACATCAGATTGGTGGCCGCGAACAGTGTATAGGGCACAATAATAATAATAGCTGTTACATTAATTAGTGTAGCCGTGACGTGATTTAGTAAATAAATGTCTCGTTGTGGCGGATACTTAACCTAAAAGCAGAATGGCTGCTGCTTTGTGAATTCTGATATATATATAGATTACTACTTAAATGTTAGTTCTTCTTTCTTCTTCTTTCAGCCTAAAGTAGTCCACTGCTGGAAGTAGGCCTCCCTCATCCCCCACAAAGAACGGTCCCCTGCCAGTTGAATTCCGCAATTTTGACCAGATCATCGGTCCATCTTGTGGGAGGCCTACCTAGGCTGCGTCGACCAGTACGTGGCCGCCATTCCAGAACCTTACGGTGCAATCGGCCATCAGTTCTACGCGCGATGTGTCCGGCCCATTGCCACTTAAGTTTTGCAATTTTTTGGGCACCTTGGTTTTACTGCGGATCACATCATTTCTGATGCGATCACGCAGACAGACTCTGAGCATTGCATTTGTGTCCTGGCCCCGTAATCGGACTGACATGGTGGCGTTTTCGTATAAACACTTCAGCGCTTCGATGTACCGATAGTCGATTTGGCACCGCTGGAGAGAATGCAGTGCCGCCCATGTCTAGACCGAATTGAAGGCTTTCTCGTAGTCCACAAATGCTAATCAAAGTGTCTGGTTTTACTCCTCAGTCTTCTGTATAACCTGCCACAGCGCAAATATGTAGTCTTCGGTACTAAAGCCTTTACAGAAACCGGCTTGTTCGGAAAGCTGGAAGTCGTCAATTCTGCGACCGAGACAGTTCGTAATAACCCCCGATACAACTTATAGACATGGCTCAAAAGTGCAATGGACCTGTAGTTCTTCAGGGTATCATTATCGCCCTTCTTAAAGAACTGGACCTCAACACTTCCGTTACATGCTCGAGGCGTATGCCCCTCGCGTATGACGGAGTTAAAGAGCTTCTGGAGAACTATAAGGGCCTGTTCTCCAGTTGCGCTTAATAGCTCTGCTGTAATTTCGTCATCACCCGGCGCCTTGTTGTGCTTAAGCTGTTGGAGAGCCATACTAATCTCGTCGAGACTGATGTCCGTGATATATTCGGTATAGTGTCGGGTTAATCTGGCTTTTGGATCTTCTGCCAGATCAATGACGGGTTTCTGCGTTGCTGTATATAACTGCCAATAGAATCTCTCCACATCACCCAAGAGCTCCGGAGTGGAAGAAAAAAATCATATATTCATAACCGGTCCTGCCCAATAGACAGATCTCGGGCAAACACTTTGTTTCGCTCAAAAGCCTCTTTAATACAAGTCGTATTAAATTGGCGTATGTCACGTTTAATGCGCTTCGAAATCTGTCTATTGAGCTGCTGTAACTCTCCACATCATCAGAAGACTGCAGAATCATTTTACGTCTTTTTTCCATAAGCTCAAGAGTAAAGTCAGAAAGTTTCTTCAACGTGTTCAGGCGGTGGGTCTTAGAACCCGTCATTGAGATCATCCACGCTACTCCCCAGGCAGTCAAAACGATGCTGGAGTTCGTGTTTTGCATGTGATTGTTTTGAATGTGGATGGGTGCTGGCCGGAGCGTAGACCTCATCAGCTGACTTCGCTCAAGCTGTACTTATTCAATATACCTCGGACTATTCTGTGATCGCTCCCGGTTTTAACCGCTTTGATCACTGAAACATCATTGAATATTTGCTTCTTCTGTCTATCTCGTTTTTTGTAGCACCATCGGGAGTCTTCCAGGTCAGCTTCTTGTGCTCTTACTTCCTGAAGAAGGACTTCATCATATAGAGTGTCTCTTTGTCCAGATGGTGGCCCGGATGGTTCCAGTGTCGACATTCAGACTTGCTCACTCGCAGCTCGTCTCCATACCGTTTGCCCAGTTTCGCGTTGAAGTCCCCCATGACAATGGTGTAGTAATTTTTTGAACTATGTATGGCTCGTGAAATGTCCTTATACATACTTTCAACCTCGTCGTCGGA
>JWHW01038862.1:147851-158499 GCA_000931545.1 Papilio glaucus | reverse complement strand
CCTTTTTAGTTGGATAAATTGAAGTCGGCTCGAAAAGTATCGTTCGAGGGTACTGACATCATTTTGAATGTAATTTAAATGCGTCACGTTTTTCACACCCTTTTCGGGTAAAAAATCCTGGAGAGAGAATACCAGATTTTATTTAATTATTTTGAAATATATAATATTACGCAAAGGCTGGTAATAAAATATCAATATGAATTCGTTTCCTGGCGCGTTTAATAAATAAATTATTGTAATAACTTCTCATATAAGCCACTTCCTCTAAAGTGGTCCATGGTTAAAATAGTATATTTAACTTTTTTTTAAACGCCATACTCTCTCATTGTTATAGATAGGTAGTTCACTCAAATTGGCCTGCGGAACGATGTGAGAGAGAGAACTCGATGACGGCGGCAGTCGTCGTCCGAAAAACCTCTTGTCACGAACACGCTGTCATTGTGTCTACACAAGCACCTCGCGCACATAGCGCCGCGCGCCAATATAAGTTGGACTATCTTTACCACAGTTACCGTTGATTTCCACTGGAGTAAAATCGTGTATCATAAAAAGCTTTCTCTCTATCTTTCTCTTTGAAAAAACTGAGATGACAATATGTTTTATGTGAATATTTTCGGCAGTGTAAACACGCTGTTACTGCGGTACCTATTTCTACAAGTTACAACAGTAAAGTAAAAAACAAAACGGTAAGGTTTACACATGTAAACCTTACCGTTTTGTTTTTTTTTGTTGACAGATGTACTCGTGCAAACGTTCCACATAATGTTACGTCGCAATTCATTAGTTGGCGAAACAGCTTGTAGAGATGCAGGTGCAATGCTAGCTTTTATGTAGAAAGCAGTTTATATGACGAAAAATGAAGATAAAAGATGAGTTTCATTTTATCTTTTTTATTTAAAGTCAAAAAAGGAAGCCCAGAAATTAATTGTAAAAAATATGTATATTGAAGGTAAGAAGAAATGTATATTCAAAATTTATTTAAATTAAATTAATGTAGTGTTTATACATTAGTACCCAGGGCGGTATGATCACGAAGGAATATTTTTAATTTTGCGTAAAACATATATAATTTATGCTTATTTAAATTATATTCTCCAAAACATACCTTCTTTATTGTCTCAATGTTTTGTACTCAACGACTTACATTTTCCTCAGAATTCACACGCATTATTTAAGAAGAAAAGTTTTATCGTCTTTTGTAACTATTCCCAAACTGGTATGAACCACGAAATTTCTGGAAAATACTTCACTATCTTGTTAGATTAGAAATACCTATACACCTAAAGTATTTAATTATTATTACTTTACTCATAATACTTTATTAATACTAAGATTAATGAAATCCTACGACCAATTCGGAGAGAGGTTGAAACCTGGAGAATAATAGAAAACGTAGGAATTGAGCAGCTGTGACCGAGACGAACCTCATTGGAGTGATAAAAGCCCACAGACGCCGTTGACTCGGCCATCTGGAAAGAATGGATGACAAAAGGAACGTGAAACGTGCCTACTTGGCCATCACAGGTATCGTTTGATAGATGAGGCTGAGAAGGACTTGTTTGAGGTTCAGGTTCTAGACTGACGGGAGATGGCGCAGGATTCAGAAAAGTTATTGTCGGAGGCCAAGGCCCAGTTAGTAACATTGACGTTTACTTGTTACACACGCTTTGACCAGCAATTAATAATATAAAATACAACAAAAAATTTATAATATAAAAAATAATTGACAAAAAATAATTTATTTACTTGAAATAAAAGAAGGGCTATTCTATTTGTACTTTTTTTTAGGTTTCAAAAAAATATCATATAAAAACTCTAAAAGAATTGTAAATAAACTCTTGGATTCGTTTTATGAGAGTTATATTTAATTTCATCCGTTGATCCGTCTGCGATTGTTCGCATATATCTTACCTCACCCTTGTCGGTTCTCTCGTTTCTTTAGAATAAGATTGTGAAAAAGATAAGCATTTCTCGCATAATTATACCCGTATTTATGTGGATTCGCCTAAGAGCCTTAGCGAAGGGGATTAAGCAAATCACTAACATGTATGAGAGAGAGAGATCGAGTATTAAAACATAATTTTTTTTTTGCGCAAATTGTTAACAGAGGATCTATCATTTTACAATAAACATAAACATTTTTATTGTGTTTGTTGTTATGTGTTTTTACTTGTTATTTTTTGTCCTTTTGCTGAAATAGTAAGCTAACTTCAGTTTTTAATTGTAAGTATTTTACGTAAGCTTTGGCAACTTTACTGAAAGAGACTTGCGAGTATATGATATGTATATATGTTTAAACTTACCAGTGGGATATTGTCCTACGATAGAAGATTTTCTCATCTTCTTCAATCATAACCATAAAATAGTTCCATAGTCCGTACACAAAGGAAATCAGTGGGAATCAGGCAAAGAGCGTGGTCTTTGAAACTAAACTTTCAAGCTGAAATTATTGCGTCAATCGTCAACCAAAATTATTGCGTGTTGTGTCAGATTTGAAGTAAAAGTTGCTAGTTCTTCGTTTTACGTGTGACGCTAAACTATACTATCATAAAACTTTTACAACTTTATCCCATTAAAGAGCTATTTACGAAAACGATGTATATAGTACTTTAACCTACTTAGTACTTAAAGCACGCTTAAAATGTTGACAAAGTTAAATCTTTTTCAAGTTTAAAGCGTTACGCTTTAAGCAAAAGTTGGAGCTAACGCTTAGTAGCTTTGTACGATTTTCTGCCTTTTTCTCTTAGGATTTAAAAATAAAAATAATTTGAAATCGATTAAACACAAACCTATTCCATAACGACATCAAATACGTTATTTATAAGTAATGGTTATCCTAAATACCTTTGTTTTTTAAATTGCTATTGAACAGTATCGTATTCTATTATATCGTATTCTATTCTTATTTATTGAAAACACGTAACAATGAAATATCTATATTAATCGAACTACTTAATCTCTAATATAAAAAATATGCGCTCACGCCCGTAACCCAGAAGGGTAACCAGATATCATGGATATCCATTAGGCGCGATTCTGGCATACCTCTTTGCTTCTTCTACATTCAAACATCTACGCATGCATGCTCGTCGGTTATGGGTGCTCCTTATTTCGCCTTTTTTTTGAAACTCACTAATTTGATCGATGTAAGTTCTCCTAGGACGTCCCCTACCAACACTGCCACTCACTTTTGTTTCGTTACTCTTTTTCCATTCATTCTTTCAACATTCCCGAACCTCCGAAGCATACCTTTCTCAATTCTAGTCACAACATCCAATTTTAAGCTACATTTTTCCCTTATAATGCTATTTTTAATCCTATCGTTTAATGTCGTAACATTACTTAAACTTAAACTTACTTCTTAAGGATCGCATCTCAACGGCATTAACTCTACTAGCATGCTTTTCCTGCCAAATCCAGCTCTCACTTCCATACATTAAAGTTGGGACTAGTACAGCATTGAGTATTGCCAGACCAGCCTTCATAGTACATTCATTACTAAACATACACCCAAAATACACGAATTCTTCCACCCGTTCCACTTCTTCACCTTTCACATTTATTTCAATTATTGTCTTACTTTGTTCTCTTTCAAACACCATTACTTTCTTATATCTACATTTATCTTCATGCCTTTACCTTCTAATGAATCATTCACTACATACAGCATAAGTTGTAAGTCCTTCGCCAATGACCCAAACACGACTAAGTACTTATTATAATGTGCGTATATTTGTTTGTTTATTACGCTTTCACGCGTAAACCACTAAACCGATAATCATTCAATTTTGCACACAAATTGTCAGATAACCTACCTTTTATCCCGAAAAAAGAAACTTCCCGAGGGATTGGAAAATAAAAGCTAATATAGGACGCCATGGTGATGTATGATACGAAAATAACATTTCGTTATATAATATACGTTAGCCGTTGGTCCCCATACCAATAACAACTTTTTGACATTTGATAACATGATTCCAAGTTATTATATGCGAAAACAAGTTACAAATATTTTAAGCGAGGAAGATATGAAAGGAATTTGTGTGAAGCCGCGGGAAATAGTAATATTATAAACAGAATATATTTGTATGTACCGAATAAAGTCAAAAGGTACTGAACCGATTTAAAAAAAATATTTCAATTATAGAGAGCTCTTCTATCGGCGGGTATTTAGTTAAAAAACCGAAAAAAACTGGAGCGGGAGCTGGGTATTTAGCTAAAAAGCCGAAAAATACTGGAGCGTGTTCCTAGTTATAGATTAAAAATAAGTTAGTAAATGAATGTATAGCTATGCATATTTTAAATGTATGTAGTATAACTGATTTGATTTATTCTTCCATGAAATATAGCGGAGTTACACAGATATTTCACATTTGAATTCTGTAGAATGTGATTGTTCTGTCGTCGAGCTCACTCGTTCATCAGTAAATCCGGTTACTAGTTGTAACGACATCCAGTCCACAAAACTGTTTCTAACATTTTATAAAAGAAGAAACAGAATGTGAGATATTTCAAAGTCCAAGCTTACGTAGTAATAAATAGTTTAAAAAAATGCTGCCTGAAGGGGGGAGGCGCGACAATAGTTTTAAAAATAGACCCTTGTACCTTTATATAAAATTCAAAATTAAATACAGAAAAATAAATTAGGAAAAGGTATTCCAAATTCAAATAATTACGTTGCTGACGCCTGTTGCTGACACACGTTGAGCACGTTGTTCATGCGAACCTATAAAATTTTACCCTACCAAATATCTCCGCGCTAAAGAAGTTTTCACAAAAACAAATTATGTGTATCATACCGAAAATCAAAATCATATTATTTTGTATTCATGAATGTATCTACTTATAGTATAGTAGAATAGCTGATACTATTTTAACACTAAACTAAACTAAGGTAGATCAGGAAATAGAAAGGAGTAATAGATAGGGGTTTGCGGTCTACTTCGTGACAGTTTTCTTGGAGATCATGATGCTTTTCCGGTCAACCATCCCACTCAAGCTATAATTGAGACTGTAGTGCAGTTCTTTTACTTTTCAATCGTGGTTTTAGGACATATTTGAGTCCTAAAGCATATCAACTATTAGATTCACACGTTCAAACAACCATTACCGTAGAAAACAAAGACTTGTTTGTATATAAAATATAAGGAATATTCAAATAACACAAAGGCACAACCATAATACGCGACGTGTGATAATATCTTCAGAAGTGCCACGCTATTCATTTTAGTAGAAGCAATTTGGCAACGCTTGGGCGATGTGCTTCCGCTCTTTTGAAAGATGACTATTAAGCCTCCGGGGACTTCAGATAAGGCCCGCGGTCAACGGGTACGCTATCTTGTTAAAATAAAAGCCCGCGATATATTTTTGAAAAAAATGTGTGCTACCCTCAAGGGAATACTGATACCGCGCAACAAAGGTTTGAACGGACCAATTGAAGCAGCAATATATTTTTTTAAAGTAAGGCTGTTTACTTATTTTTATACGATGATTTGTCAAAATATAAATACCTTTAATAATAGCTTAAGTCAGTGGTTCTCAAAGTGGACTGGGCTCCGACCCATCTGGCCAAAACTTCCAATTTTGGGAGTCACCACCTGTCTTTGAAAAGTGGGTATATATAGCTAGAAACTAGAACCGTTGACTTCGCTGATCGCGTCCTACATTTAGGGCCTACTCAACATTTGATAGCCACCCACTTATGGGTCGCGACGTCGCGACCTATAAATGGTATAGTTTAGGGATCTTTTGTTGTTGTCGTTTATTGAAGACCTCATTCGTCGGAGGATGGCCTCTACCCTGTTACATCTCCCATATTTCTATCTATCTTATAGACGAGGATCTTAATGCGCAACAGTGGTGTGGGCCGACCTATGAACACAATATCTGCAGCATATGCAAGGCTCTATGACGACTAAAATGTTTTTTTTTTTTATATCTATTGTAGTAAAGTATTTTCAAGCCGTATTCTAACAATGCAATTGAAATTTACCTGAACGCTTGAGGTTCAAAAGTGCTTTGTGATGCGTTTTCGTTTTAAAAATTCAAACTGTAACGAAACAAAGGGCTTTGATTGGTACTGTAAAAGCAAACAAGACGAAATTGCACATTGTGCCGACGTCGAGGTGCAAGAACGTACAATTTTTTTTGCTCTTTTTATAGATAATACTTTAACTATGAATTGTTTAGTCGGTAGCATTTAGTATTTTGTAAAGAAGCGTTAAATTAGGATTTTAAAAGTCTTTAAGAAGTACGTTCAGTAAGCCTATATTCAGAACAGGATTTATTTGGGCTAATGGATGACTGTAAATTAAAAAAAAATAGATTACATCATATGTTTGTATGTTACGCTTTCACGTGTTAACTACTCAATCGATCATGATACCAAGGTAATGTACGACACGACAATAACATATTTTTGACATTTTGTTACATGACATGATATTATTACCATTACCATGGCAACCAACAACTTTTTGACACAGACAATTTTTTTTGTCGACCCTATTTCGTTTGAAATTGTCGTAAAAAAATATAAAACTTCACTTAAACGTACATTTAAAATACACCCAAGGCAATGTCGAAATGGTTATCATTCAGCCCCTGCTGTGATAGGATGTTAAAACCGCTCAAATCCAGGTACCGTAAACATTTTTTCCATCTACGTCAAATAATTTTTATTCTATTCCCTGACATGATAAAGTACTGGTGTGTTTGAAATGCGTTGTGTTGAAGCAAAACATCGTGCGGTACTCGATATCGATACTCGGGAATAATATTATTCAAACGAATGAATTCCAAAGTCTTGCAGTGACGAGGCGGATTACGCTTCAATACCCTCTCTTAACAGGCAAGACGCAATGCGACGTTTATATTGATCTATTTTTTTTAACGAATAAAAGAGCTATGAGGTATTTAAATACAATTGGGAAGATAGACCTATTAATTGCAATCCGCTTTTCAATTTCTAGATATGAAATATGACAGGGGTGTATCTTTAGCTTGTCAAGAATAAAATTTACAAGTTAAATTCTACATCTCGAACGGTTTATTTGGCAATCAACTATTTCGCCAATTTCTTTGAAGCACTGAAAGAAAACGGCCATAGATGACTAGAAATAACGTCGTGGATTTGTATCCTGTTGAACAATCTCATTTTTTTATTAACAATAAAATAAGTGATATCATATTGTAAAACATCTTGGGACTGCTATGATTAAGAATGCTGTCAAATACTGAAACTGTCCTGTCTACTGAGTAAAAGCGAGTCCTGACATTCACGCATTCACGGGCATTGCCTTCCCTATCCCTTTATATTTGACAGTTTTTATACACTGCACAAATATAATAAAAAAAGTGTGCTAGTGCGCCTTACAGTAGTCGCATATGATGTTAGTAACATTAACATTACTTTAAGACCGTCAACTCTATCACCGCGTGCGCTCATTGGTCAAAATCGCGCGACTCCCTGACTTTCTGTTACTCATTTCCGTCCCTTGCCACGAAATCCCTCCCACAGACTGTACGAAAGCGCGAGGAAAGATATTACACATTAATAACTGCGAATAAAAACATTACTATGAAGAGGTGAACATAATGACCTTACTACATGTAAAGGCTTAATGGAAGAAGTTTATTCATTAGTTACGTGCCAAACTCACGAGTAGCAGCCATTGTTTAGATGGTTGCCGATACTTTAGTAAGGGAACGCCCAAATTGAAGGGTCGAAGAGTGTTTAATTTGTTAACGCCCTGTATACACAGTAACTAATTAAAATAACATTTTATTAAAATTTTGAAATACGTCTAACATTAAGCATTTTTAATATACTCAATAGATTCCCGCGTTCCCAGATTAAAGTGCATGAACCCAAAAGAAAACAGACAAACGGTGTATTAACAGCCAGATGGCGTTATCAATATTAGTATTTAAGCAAATTAATTACGAGGATACAGATAAAATTGTCTTATTCCTTTTTTATCAGCCCTGAAGAAAATCACAAATTATGTCGGCCAATTCCCATCAACAATGACAGTATTCCCGTAGTAGAATAGTTTTATTTTGCTGTTTACCAGAATGTTTATATGGATTAATAGATGAATAGAATTCATCGATGTTCACAATTCGTCGTGGGTTCGAATCTAAGCCGAAGCAAAATATATGTACGATGTTTTTCAAAAACTATATATGATATCGGTTCTAGTAGGTGTCACTGGATGACGGCCTGAGACCGGTCTTTGTGGAATCAATAGGGGAGGCGTATGTCCAGCGGTGGACAACTGTTTAAGAGAGGGAGAGGTGGCCCATTTCAGATTTAGAAAGTCGTGGCTATCTCTGATAAGTACGTATGTGTAGATTTATGAATTCAGAAGCAACGAGATAGGTATGACATGATCATGTCCATCTTCCACTCCAATCTATGTAGGTATAGGACTCTGCCCACTCCCTTGTCTTACCGGTCGTAAGTGCTAATCCATTTTATCTTATTTTATGTTACATGTTACACTTTTATTAATTATACCTATCAAATTATAAATAAATAAATATGCGCTCACGCCCGTAACCCAGAGGGGTAGGCAGAGATCATGGATTTCCATTTGGAAAAATTATCAAATTATCTTGTTCTAGAAAGTGGACCAAGTCGCAGGCAACAACTAGTATCAGACAGATTCATATTACGCGAATAAGTATTCAGTTCCTCTTGATGACTTACGCTAGTATAAGTATCGAGTTGTTACCTAATAAGTTTTTTCTAAGATTTAAAACAATATAAAAATAAATATATTAATTTTAGCTGATACCGCGTCAGAAGGGTTTGTCTTGCTCGAGTGAGTGGTAACTTAGTAGGGTAGTAAGGGTAAAATACTCAGTAGTTATATGCGTAGTCTCTTCGTTTAAGCATGAAATTTTATGTAAGCAAACCGTAAAATACGCGCCTTCTGGGTCAAGCAAATTATTATAGCGGTAGGATCGTAAATTATTATTGTACAATAACCCCTTGGTTATAAAAATAATAAGAAGAAAATAAGTTTGCACGTCTTCTGAACCCAACCAATGTAAATAATGGTTATTTAATCATACGTTTATCTACATTATCAACCAAATCATTGAATTCATAATGTACAACAATGTAATGGTGATATACTAAACTTTTGATAGATATGACATCTATTTATAGATTAGATAAAAGAAATTGGATCAGAGAAGGGAGGGAGAGGGCGAGTAGTCAACTTCCTTGGTCTACTTAATAAATATAGGAGTGATGTGTTGTAAATTAAGTTAATTTTATGTATACGTGAGAGTGTTAATTTAATTACCTACCTTGCGTGATCTGAGGTCAGTTAACATCTCAATTTGTTGGAGTCATCTTCGTTTGGAGACTCGTTGAACGGATGTTTTGACAAGACTAATTACTTCCGTAGACTTAGTGGTTTTCGCAGTTAGCATTAAAAGCCTCTCATGGTAGGTTAATGAGACAGAAATTAAGAGTAATGCGAGGGATACATTACAGGGATTGTGGCTTTCTTTGTACACTATTATAACATGTAAAAATATTTTTATTAATAAATCATATTTCGCACGTTAAGATTATAATGGTGGATTTCTAGGTAATCAATTTTTTTACCTTCATTACGATGAAAATAAATACTGAACATTAATAGAATTAACCATAATAAAGAAATAACTCTGAAGCGATCAAGTAGTGGCTAGAGACGAGGTAGTTGGTGATTTTGTAGTAGTATTAGTAGGCCTTAAGCGTCCGAACTATTATTTATCAATGCCTATTCGGTGCAGCGTAAATGGTGAATAACCTAATGATGGACAAATGTTGTCAAGATTCGGAGTCATAAAATAAACCTAATATAGCGCTTATTGTACAATATGCTATGAGTCCTGTCCTTCATCACAGTCGAAATTCAAGTATTTTTAAATAAGAGATTGCGGGAGGTAATCAGGACTAACCTTGAGTTTGTATAAGGCATAATAATAAGTTAATTTCGACGCCCATATTAATACCATTATAACTAAAGCATATAAGACGCTAGGATTCGTAATGCGTACGGCACAAATCAAGGAGGCTAAGATCTACAAGATATTTTACTGTACCTACGTACGCAGCATTCTAGAACATGTCAGTCAAATGTCAACCCACGCTATAACATATACTCACAACACTATTTGAAATACTGTGCCTTTCATAGTGTCATTCGGCGTGAAGTAGCAGACGTAATCTTTATACTCAATGTTATCAACTGTAGTATCACTGCCCCTCTCTTCTCTCAAAAATATTACTTTTTTTATCTATGAAATCAGCACGCCATAACACGCCTATGCTTCTCCCCTTGGCATCCTCGAACTATCGCCAGAATTCATTTATGTGGCGCGCTGGCTCTTCTTAATAAACGCTCAAAAACTTCAGATCTAGATAATTTCAATACATCAATTAAATCCGTAAGACGGAAATTTTCCGATTTTTTTTTCATTAGCTAGAAATTAAATGACTCACTCAACAATGTTCATTGGACAATGTCAGTTATTGCCTGTCCGTTTCTTATTGTTATTGTAACTAGCGTTATTAAATAATTAAAATAAATTATTTAATAATATTAAACATTGATAAATACAATCATATAAATAACATATTGAA
>JWHW01038862.1:113902-128662 GCA_000931545.1 Papilio glaucus | reverse complement strand
TGCTCCACCAGCGCCATCCAGTCGTCGTCTCTCGCATCTGGAAAACAGTATGGCTGCCGCCACCAGCGCCATCCAGTCGTCGTCTCTCGCAGTTTGAACACAGTATGGCTGCCGTCACATATTTATTTATGATATTGTTTATCTATCATATATTAGTAAACAAACAAATAATTAATTTGCCTTAATTGAGAGTAATGTATTGTATTTAACATGCAACTATATATTTACACACTATATATTTTGACTTTTAGAATGCGCATTTTAAATCAAGAACAACGACACAACCACCAACGACACAGCCACCATCATCACCTCGACCACCATCACCACCACCACATCAAAACCAACGCTACCCCCATCAACATCACCATCAACACCAACGCCCCCACCGTCACCATCACTGATTATGATATGATAATGATTAGTTTTTTAATTATGGTTGACTAACAAAATTACATGCATTTGTCTCAAACATACATAAAATGAAAAAAAAAACATACAAAAGACTATGTAATAAATAACATGGAATTTTAATTAAAGATAAACACAGTGTTCGATTTTGTATAGGAGAATAAACAATATTAAAGATGTTATGAGGATCATTCACTAAGCAAAAAGATATATGTACAATAATAGATATCATATTACGGTACTGCAAATGACTACAAATAAACAATATACGTATATTTAAATTGCAAATAGTATCTGCTGTGTCACGTATGTACATTACCTATATTATATATTCCTAGAATTTTATAATAATTACATTAATTTAATTAATTACAGTTTAAAAAGATTATTTTTTTCTTGTATATGATTGTGGGAGTTATTTCTTTGATAATTCATTGATAAGATAATATTTGGTTCAATATCAATGTAACATTAAACGAAAAGGAATGTCATGGAATGACAATGTCCATGTGTCGTTGCAGGTGTACAGAACTTTTTGAGTGTGTGACAAAATGTGACAAGTGACAAAAATATAGCTAGCGGAAACAGCACGCTCTCAATAGCGAGCACATGGCTGCGAGTCACTGCAAACGAGCGGTCGGCTGGCAGCCGCATAGTAAGGACAGGTTCCGATGACGTTCACGGTTAACAACTCATTCCATTATTACATATTAATAAATTTGCTAATACGATGCAATCACGGCTTCATCTGCAATTTAAATAATTACTTTGATTCATTTGTATTAAGTCGCCAATTACGGTGTTATTAACTTTAGCAGTATCGTTTTTCTGTATATAAATTTCAAACCTTATTTCTTCCCCTTTCGAGAAATTAGAATGAAATTATTTTCCATTATAAGATAAAATATTAATTTTGACGTAATTAAGTTTCTATTATTAATTTTATAGTTTTTTAGGTCTTTTTTAATTTCCAAAAATCATTTCTTAGTTTTCGCTCACATAATTAAAACGTACGTCAAATTATAGATGACACACATTTATACAATATATTTGATATTATTATTGTATGCATCACGCAATCACATTATCAAACTTATATGTCACCGTAAAATTGTAAATAAAGTTTATTATCATGCTATCGATATTATAACCTAACAGAAAATTGAGAAACATTTAGGAAATGCAGTCTATTTTTGCAATAAAACTTCTCAGTAAAAAAGTCGCGATAGACGAGATTCGGTAGGAGAAAATCAAATATGTTCGTGACCAACATGCTTATTTGAATTTGGAACAGTATCGACGAACTTTTTTTCATTTATTTTTCTTGTATTCAATATTGAAGTCTATTGTTAAGATAAGACACCTCTTTTTTATTTATTTTTGATCTATTGTCGCGCATTCCTATCTGTTTTGAGGTTTCACTTCTTTCGGCAGCCCTTATGTTTTTGTTTTTGACTGCTTGTGTTTTTTTTCTTCCATTTTCTTAAGACATTTGTTGTTACTAACATGTCACACTTAATACAATTAACTTCCATTCTACATCTTCTCTATTTAAAGAAATAATATGTGAATATGATAAATGATCCGTTGATTTCACAATTTTAGGTTATGTATAATATCGTTAGTGAGATTATAAACTAATGATATTTACTATTTTACGGTGACATTTATATTGCAATTTATTCTTTCGCTCTTAGACCACATACCGCTACTTTGAAATGTTTTACGTCCGTAAACATGTTCAGTAGATACGTAACACTTGAACGGACATGTGTTATTCTTTGTGCCTTTCGGTGTATATGTTTTATTGATTCACTACTTTTTATTCAGTTCAATACAATTTAAGTGCGAATAACCTTTACAAGGCAACAAACTGTAACGTGTTTTTAGTTTTGTTTAAAGATGTCAACGTATGCGAATTGTGCTAATTGTCCGTTGTCAATGGATCAAGAAAAAGGAATTGATGCGGATGTCTTGTTTCAAGCCGGGACGTCTTTGAAGGTTTTAAACAGTATCGCAAAACGACCACCGGTTAATATTCTTTTCAATGACATCGAATACATCGTCAGTTCTTATAAGGGTAAATATAATTTTTTACATGGTAGCCTTTGAAAAGAAATTATCAACGCAAAATTAATGTTGACATTTAAATACACTAACGTCGTTTAAATGGCACCAATCCGATTCTAAATTCGAATGAAATGTCGTCAAATCACGATTTTTTCATGTTGCCTGGAGGAGGCATCTATCATTATATATATCATATATATCTCAATGTGGCAGGGCGTAATGGCGGTTAACCTTAACCTCTTTAGGGATTAGGCCTTTTTTAATTTTTAATGTATGCATAGGCATCAGCCTACGCATATCTGCCCATGCGTGTGCAAGTGCGGATTATAAAAACCTCACAATGTTGCTCCCGTGCATATTGGCGAGGCTTCAGTCCCACCGCCTACAGCTCAGCCTATGGTGAGAGTGACACACCTTAATACCAGCATTAATCTTCCCCTCCGACACACCTTGATTGCGGGGACTAGGGCCACTATGGTCCATCATTCCCCGCAGACCTCCAGCCCGCTTCCAAGGGTGAATGGTCACATCTGGCTGTCTACTAAGCCACACCACCACGGCAAGGTGAGAACCCGGTCGTGGCCTACGGTACCACACTTATCAGACGAAACGCAGAAGGATAAAATACAGTTACTTCATGTCTTCTATGAAGTCCTTAAATTAAAAATCTAATAAGCTCTGTAGATTTCTAGCCTATGATAGAAAATGGCTAAAGTGTTCTAGTTCTTACTAAAAATACTTTAATTAACGTGAATGAAACTAATTTAAAGAGTGGACGTTTCCTTATTTTAACCCAGTGGATGCGGCAAAAAGAGCATTGTTTCCCTAAACGTAGGTACCTTATCAAATCTCAGAACTTCGACTTCACCGCCCCGTAATAAAAAAAAAAACAAAGAATACAGTGTTATTTGTGGACTTGGTGACAGAAATAGCATATCAGGAACAAGTAAACCTCCCACCTATCATTGTTAAAACCAGATAATTTATATCGAGATAGCATTGAAATTAAAACAAAAAATATACTCAGATTATTAAAAGTACTTTTATAATCTGAGTATATTATTACAGATAAAAAAGATCAATAGTTCATAGTAAAGATAGATTATAAAATTAAGATAACGACTTGATTCTCACAAAATTGTTGTTATTGATTGTTTTTATATCTACTTTATTGGAAGTAAACAGTCAAGGTAGTGACCATGTAATGTTGACCTTGGTTGATAATATGGTGGTTATACTTCCAAATCTTAACACTGTTAAAATTCTTCCACTTCAATATACGCACATTTGAGGTCGTACAGCGTCTATGTTATCAGAGTAAACTATCTTAGTTTTAGTTAGCTTATAAAGTCACTCCCAATGATGGGCTTTTTTGAATTCGTTTCTTATTTTTCACGTTGGAAATGTTTGTAAGATGATTCCGCCTATAACAACTTCTAATTATGTAACATCTGGCAAAATTCGTTATTGTCAACACATAAACCATGTCAACCGATATTGTAAATGTATGTTTACTTACCTCGGGAACAGTTTTATTTTTTTCGGGATAAAAGGACATCATGTTATTTTCTGTGTACATTGACATATTCTGGACAATGAGTGTGCAAATTTTCACGATGATGGGTTAAGTCTTTAAAGAGTTAAGGTGTATCAAACAAGAATACAAACTCACTTTCGCATGTATAACATTAGTTAGGTTTATTTTTAAATTAATTACCAGTCTTAGACAGTGTGCCTTGCGCAAGCAAACGTCGACTTTTAGGTGACAAACCTTTTTTTACTCCAACTAATGCTTCAATTTAATGATACATTTGCCAATAACGGTATTATCGGTTATAATAAATATGCGCTCACGCCCGTAACCCAGAGGGGTAGGCAGAGACCACGGATTTCCATTTGGCACGATCCTGGTACACCTCTCTCGCTTCTTCTACATTCATACATCTACGTATTTACGGTTACTTTTATTTTTAAGGAAAGCTTTTTTAAAATGATTAACAAATTTTTTTAAGCCTTTGTAACTTCATCTAGTTCTCCCGAGCTGATGCTTATATGAATCATGAATTGCTCACGACTATTGTCAAATGGCGGTGTCGAATATACTGGCTTACCCACTAGACCTTGGCTATTGCCGCTTATGGCACATTATAAGTGACCTTAATATAGATGCGGAACTAATTTAAAGTTGTAAAACAAGTTGCAGGTATAAACAACTTGCAAAATATTCCTTAGTAGAAGTAATAAAAAAAATCTACTTCCATGATCTCCTTATACACTTCTTTAAGTTTAATTAAAATACTATACTGATGATACTTACTCTTTTTTTGTGGTCACTAGCTAATGCCATGAGACACCGGGAGACAAATAGTTTTTAGGCGCTAGTACGTCATTGTTAACTAAACTTTCATAGATTTACTGGACGTAAATCAGTAATGTCAGTATAATATCTGCAAATGGCAATGATAGGTATCGCCGTCTTCTGTATCGCTATACGACGACTGTAGGTAGCTCAGTTTAGACGAATCGGTTAAAGCATCATTAATACGAGTTGATTTTTACAACTTATATTTAATGCTAAAGAATTAAATGGAACAAAAAATAACACAATCAAAATCAAAATGTGTCGCTATGTGTATGATTATCGTTGTTTTTAATCTATATAATAATTAAAAAATATTTGTTATGCATGCCCCGCGGTTTCACCCTTTTTTTGTGACTGCTCACTTTGTTATTATAACCGGATTGGGAGGCCGCCGAATCTAGTGCAATTATTTCATTTATGATCGACGAGCAGGTATGCAGGTATGCATGTATGTCGTCGTTACAGAACAATCAACTTATTCTTTACACAACCCATATCTCGGGAAATTATAAAAAATTTAAATATTCCATCGCTCGGGAACAATTCTTTTCGGAATTTAAGGTACCCTATGTTATTTTCGGTACCCCTAACAATGTGTGTGCAAAATTTCATGATGATTGGCTAAGTCGTTAAGGTGTTAAAGCGTAGCAAACAACTTCTGAGATTTGCTTTTATAATATTTTTTAGTATTAAGCATTTAAATTAATTTTGGCATGAAGGCACCTGAGTCTTTGCAGCGATTTATAGGTGAGACTTAAATCTACTGTAGGTCTGTTGGTTATTAAATAAAATATTATTTATTGAAATATTTAAAGTTAAATATGTTAAAATGTAGTGTTTGTCAAGGCTTCAAGGCATGAAATGATTATTAATGACACCCTTATTTTGTAGAGAAACGTCGAATATTACGCAGCATATCAGGGGAGTTTCGCTCTGGAGAGTTAACTTGTATTTTGGGTCCTTCCGGCGCTGGCAAGACATCACTTCTTCACATTCTCACAGGGTACAAGTACGTATACCAACATATTATTAAGCAAGTGATAGAGCCCGCAACAATAACATCTGTTGCACAAATGGGCCGGCTCTACTGGTGAAATACAACGACCTCACAGACGACGGGCGCGAAGATGAAATATCCTTTTCGTCCGATGAGCGAGGTAAATAATCGTAACTATGATCTTCTTCTCTTCCTTATTAAATGGACGGGAAAGGAAAGGATTTGACGAGGGAAGGAATGGATAAGAAAAGGTAATTTACTTTTTTCTGTTTACGCCTTTCTCTGACCATTAAGGGTAGGCAACCATCTGCAATTCATTACCTTGTCGCCGATGCGTGTGAGTATCGCAATGATAAAAAAATTCTTTTGCAGCCAAAAAGGTGTTAAAGGTTTAATCAAAATTAATGGGCACGAGCGCGACATGAAAATATTCAAGAAGCTAAATTGCTACATCATGCACGATGATGTTCTACAACCTAGACTCACGACGTTAGAGTCAATGCAAATTGCTGCCGATCTTAAGTTAGGAGCAGAAATAACAAAAGAAAACAAGACGGTCATTGTGAGTATTAAATTGTGATTGTAAGTTGGATTCCACAGATCGTATCGCCTGTGGAAACATTTTAGTATGTTGTTACTAGAGACCGAGGCACGTTTGAGATAATATATCAATTAGATGATATGGATTTGGATTGAGTTTCACTAAAAATAGCCAGCCGAGTTGAAACAAACCAAGATAAACTTAATTATATAGATAAGCCCCGTTTCAGTTTCGGAGACAACACTATTAGCTAGACTTAGTGCGAGGCGATAACGATGAAGGAATAGATCAATCAGATAGTTTGAATGCCTTAAATACTAAGCAGTAAAGTTTCGGAATTAGTGCTAACGGAGTGAGATGCTACGCAATATGACAATACATAATTATATTTGGTAGGTCTAATGTATTCTATGGAACTTATTGAGCTATATTCGTTCTCGGTAACCAAAATATTATAAAAAACAACAGTAACGTCACTAGTTCCGTAAAGCCATTATTGCTCCTTTTTGGTTCGGTTGGGACTACTGTGTTACAGTTGAAATATATTTTTTTATACTACAGTAAATTAGCTAAAAATTTATTGAGAATGAAAATAATTTTTGTTTTAACTATAATAATAGGTCACGGAGATACTACAAACGTTGGGACTATGGAAGCAAAGGCACACGATGAGTGAACGACTTTCCGGTGGTGAATCAAAACGTCTTGCTATAGCCTTAGAGTTAGTAAGCAATCCTCCAGTCATTTTTTTGGATGAACCTACATCGTAAGTTATTGATAATTCTAACACAACGCCTTATATCACTTGCCCATATTTCAGCTGTATCGAAAAATAAAACATTTGGACTGGCCTTCTGGATTTCTTTTTCTTGATTATGTTTTTTGCAGCAGTCCTTATTATTTGTGACGTTACTTTCATTATCATCACATACATCGTAACAGACTACTGAATACTCTTCCATTGTGATCAAGTTCAAATTTGGAGTTTAATTCCCACGTGCATTATACATATATGTTTAAATTGTATATTTTTACAGAGGTTTAGACGTGGTGTCGGTTAGGCAGTTAATACTTTTACTGCGTCTACTTTCTCGTCAAGGCCGGACTATTATTTGTACGATTCATCAACCCTCAGCATCTTTATTTAATCTTTTTGACAAAGCTTATGTGATTTGCGGGGGACAATGTTGTTATCAGGTAAATTTTCATTCTCGTCGCTTGTAGCTTCTGTAGATTTTGTTACAATCAGAGGTCATTATTATATTTTACAGGGTGTGCCTTCTCAATTGGTGCCATTTTTGGCAGAGGCTCGATATAGTTGCCCATCATCTCACAATCCTGCCGATTTTGTTATTGAAACTCTTGCTGGAGAAATAACCGCAAAAAGCGAAATGACAGATTTATGCCAAAATGGGAAAATATGCAGATGGTCCAATGACACAGATTCGTAAGGATATTATTGTAATTACAATAGTATTATATACACTTATTTATAATATGTATAAAGCGAATGAACACCTTCCAGGATTCAATTAAGTACGTTAGAAGAATCTGCAAAAAATGAATACATGGAACAATTAAGCAAAGATAATTTGGAATTTCCTACTTCCTTTTCTACACAGTTTTTAATTTTGATTAAAAGGCTATATTTACAAAGTAAACGAAAACAGGTGATATTTTTAAACATATTTTAGTATCAAAATCAAAGAATATTTAATGTTTAAGAGCAAAAACAAATTTGTAAATTTTGTCAGAGTAATTTTATGGCTTGAGTTATGATTTTACTGACCATAGAGTTTAAATAATTAAATCTTGTGAAAATTAAAATAAATAAGATCCATTACTTTACACATTGAATTACTTGACTTGGCTCAGAGACATATTACATATGATATGTAATGTCTTGTTTCAGATAATTTGGATTATACAATTGGCGCAATATTTATTATGTGGATATTTTATAGGTGGCATATTTTATATGGTTGGTAATGAAGGAAGTACACCCATGGCTAACTTTAAATTTTATCTTTGCGTTATTGTGTTTTTAATCTACACTTATACCATGGTACCTATATTGCTCCGTACGTATTAAATTAAAATGAATATATAATGTTAAATATTGGCGTATTATATCGATTATAACTTATTTTTCGTAGAACATTGTATTCTTATTATTTTGTATTTTTTAGTACCAATAGAAATACGAATTATTCGACGTGAGTACTTTAATCGTTGGTATGGACTTAAGGCTTACTATGCTGCCTTAACATGCTCTACAATTCCACCTGCAGTATGTATATATATTATGTCATATTGTCACATATTTTTGTTTTTAATTGTTGGGTTGTTTGTTTGTTAACAATTTTATTTGACTATAACTAAAAGTTACATGTGTATGTAACTCTTAGTTATTTCGTATAACATTCGTGTCGTTTAACTCAACCTTGGTAGATTGAAGTGGTAAAATCATATATCAGGCATCAACCAAGCAAAACAAGAACCTTTATTTTAGAAAATACTCTCACGATTTTTTTTGCTAGTAAATTCCAATCTCACTTTTATTTATTAAATAAATATTTTTCTTTCAGATTGGTCTTGGAATGATTTTCATAACCATGACATATTTGATGTCCGGGCAACTTTTGGAATGGGACCGATTCATTCTATTTTCAATAATAGGACTCTTAACTGGCTTTTGCTCGGAAGGACTTGGTTTAGCTATCGGATCAATATTAAATGCCACTGTAAGTTGGTAATTTTATTATGAGATTTTTTTTTCATCTTTTGTTTCAATTACTTTTTATTTAAGGAGCAAATAAGTATTGAAATAATGTGATATTACCCTATTTTGTTTTTTTTTTGATGAATGAGACCACAGATTATTGAGGTTTTGTTTAAGTCTTAAATGTTAACGTAAACTTGTATATTTATTACTTTGTCTGAAAAGTTACTAACTGCAAAATATAATTGGAAATTATGCTTAATTACTTTAGTGGGTTTCTATATAAAGTTATATTTTCAGAATGGGGCTATATTGGGACCGTCAATAATTTCACCACTCTTTGTATTATGCACGTATGGCATGGGCTTCGGGAGGTACATATCTCCAGGAATGAAATTCCTCATGTCCCTATCGTACCTGCGATATGGTATTACTGGATTGACTTTGCCATTGTACCAGAACCGTACTAGAATGCCCTGCTCAGAAGACGTCTGCCCATACGGAGACCCTTCAGTTGTGCTTCGAGAACTTGGAATGGAAAATAGCACATACATCACACAAATTCTTGGATTATCAGTATTTACTATACTATTTAGGACATTAGCGTACTTTAGTTTACGCCATCGCCTCACTAATGAGTATTCAAATAAGATTATATAAGATTTTGTTGTATTATAATTCACTTTTGTAAATATCTTTTATTCAATAATAAAAGTAAATAAAAAGTTTACTAAACTTTTAACTGCCGGAGGATTTAAGGACTTTTTAATTGAAAAATAAAACACGTATTTTTAGAGGCAGTTTTGATATTTTTATTGCATTATAAAGTAGACGTGTTCTGATTGAGTATGGATTAAAATATGGAGCAATTGCAATTGAACGAATTGTAGGCGGTTTGCATGATCTGCTGGTTTGCGTTCTTTAATAAGCTGGATCATGTATGGGCGAAGCTTTCATAAAAATTCACTGTATAAGTGCTTCGAGAAATTTAAAATATATCCGGTGTATATATGAGAATTCAAATTAAGAAAAGATGACAAGGCACAGTTAAATATTGGAAAAGGTCGTCGAAGAGATTGTTCGGTTACGTATAAGATGAATTATTTTAGCTTTATTATCTAAATCTTTTGTCTTTTTCTGTTGATCTCATTTTTAACTTTTCTCTTTTCTTTTTAAAACCTTTATCGATTTCTACGTTTATCTAATTATTTCGGTCTCTAGGAGTCCTCACTCAGCGGATGTCAGCACGAAAGATGCTTTTATGTTTTTAATACGTTTTTGTCTGTTTAGATAAGATAATTTACATAGTAAAGAAAGAGTACCCGTAATCGATGAGCATTCATGATATTTGTACGTATATATAAAAAGCGATAGAGGTCTGCTAGGATCGCGTTAAGAGGACAATTGTAATATCTGTCTACCACTCTATGTTACGCGGGTTAGGTTAGCTATATTATTTATCTCACTCAATATTACTTATATTGAGTGAGATAAATAATATAGCAATATTATGAAACGTTGTTCTAAATATTTACAAACATGATATGAAACAATTCCTGGCAATGGAAGGGAAAGTTAAAATTTGCAAAGGGTAGCATTTGGTAAGCCCTCCTCAAGTCTCAGATAATTAAACTCTGTAAATTAAACCGAAGCAAGCCTGTCAAACTTTGTTATATTTTGGGCACTAAGTTTTCAGTTTTGAAGAGCGTTGGTTTACATAAGCCAAATCACTAATTCGAAGTTTGAATGTATTAAAGTTCATTTGATGATTAATAAAAATTATATGTCGTGCGTAAATATTTATCTTTTCTTCTAAATCTATTTTGGTCTAAGATACTACATAAGAAATCTGTTATTTGAAGGAGACCTAGATGACAGATGGGTTGCTGAGTTAAATCGTAAAAATCAAATTAGGTTTTTACGGTCTATCAGTGTTGGCTTAATTCGGAAACCTTGTAATTTATCAATGTATATTATTATCTAATATATAATCTAGGTCCTGATCAAATAACAGATGAAGGCATAAATTTCCTGTCATCTTGAAGAAAGATCCAACCCTAGTATATTTTATTTGTAAATTATTTATTTTATAGCTGTAGCGACAAAAAGCCGAGGCGCACCTAATGTAGTCACCATCGTCCGAAAAAAATCACTACGAAGAACGCGAACGTGTTCATTATTATTCTTGAAATATTTTATTAAATCAATTAATAACAAAACATTTGTTTTTGATAGCACCTTATTATTGTCGCTACATAGATCAACAGACTGTTGACTATCTTTTAAATATTAATACATAATTTTATGTTCTCTGTAAAAAATTGTGCCTTTTGGGCTTGCACTTTACACATTATACTTTTTACTCACGTCACTAGTCGGAACAATTAGTTTGCTAGGCTTATTAAATCAACCTAGCAATCTTTATACATAGACCAAGGTAATTTTAGATATACGAATCATCCATACATAATTCTTTAATTATGTATTCTATGAATTATTCGCAAGGTACCTTAGTTTAGTTACTGTTTAAAGTCTTAGTCAAAGTCTAACATTAAACTATTTATACCAAGAACTCGTTTTTGCGGTTTGTCTTTTTTAGTTTTAGATGATTTACATTTATTACTTAAAGCTAAATGGCTTCTATAGTGCGTCAAAACTTGAAATCTGAGTCGAAAAACTGGAAGCCGGTTCACGTTCTTACATCATCAAACGATGACCTTGTATCTTAGCAATTAGAACGTCTAGTTCTTTCGATGAGATTCGTTAGTTTGATTTCTATCTGAATTGAATCTGGCAGTTGTGTATTAATATCATTGGGTGAGTTATAAAATGTATCTTCCACGCCGATGACCAGGTCGTGTTTGCATCATCGCTGCAGGTTTTACTATTTATGCTAAATGTAATGAATTATTATAAAGAATTGTTAAAGGTAAAAAAGTGGAACAAGAGGAAGAGTTTGTGTATTTGGGATGTATGTCGAGTAAATGCAGGAAATAAAGTTATACAACGTAACTATATTGGGCTATCAATAAACATTAAGAATACAGTTGAATACGTTCCGCGGCAAGCTCTAGAATCCCAATACTGTCCCTTTGCATCGCAATTGCTGCACAACTGTTAACGATGAAGGTGTTGATATGTATAACGTAACGAACACATTGTGTGAAGACATTTGTATATATGAAGTTCTTTGCTTCTTCTACACAAGTTAAACTATATTACAATTGTGGTACTGTTTACTTTTAACAGTCCCAGTGTCGCTGTAGCTGTGAGGAAAAGTTCTTTGAGCCAAGTATATGAAATCCTTTATCCGCATTTAAACTTTTTTTATCTTATAGAACACCGCTTCCCACCCAGGAGGATGCGAGTCTATTAAAATTAAAAAAGATCCTAATTTCAATAGGGAAGATGGCTGGGACTACCACCGGCTTGGGATCCTGTGATTAATAAAATTAAATCTCAATCCAAACATACAACTGAAAGACCTCAAGATACAGTGAGCTCATTCTACATAGATGGGAGCAGAAATGATTAATTAAAAATAATTGGGTACTTCTTCAGCAACTTTTGACATTGGGACATCTGACACCTCAGTCCCCCCGTGACCACGAGCGCTGCAAAGTACTCGAAACGTCCGGAACCAAAAAAAAAACGTAAAATAAACGCGATAAAATCCAAAATTTATTATCTTCCTGGATAAGTCGAGTAAAAACATTCTACTCGTAAATTGAAAAGCAAGACGAAATCGTATTTGGAAGTTCGTGATAAACTGTGCAACAGAAACGCGTCAAAAATGAACATGGACAGAGTAAAAATAGATCATTCATCAAAGAGGTGATTTTGTCTGGAATCAACTTGGAATCTGTGAAACAAAAAGTACGTAAAAGGTATACCTGATAAAGAATGGTAAAATATTGCTAGTATTTCTTATAAATATTTTTTCTAATATTTCTCTTTTCTCTATTTATTTAATAATCATTTCTTTCTGCTATGTCTAAAGATTAGTGTTAGGATTCTTTTTTTAAATCAATAATATTTAAATACTGATGTTAGTTTCAATAACTAAATCAGAATACGAGTAAATAATATTTTTCGCTTGATAATAACAATGACATATTTTTTTACCGAAGTTCATGAACATGCCATTTGGAATTTATTTCAAGTTGTCGTGAATATTTTGACAAGAGCCGAGACATGTAGTATGAAAAAGTGGCCACCATTTATTAAATTTGTTATTCAAATGATGCTGACGGTACTCCTTCACAGAAATAATGGACTTTTAACACTGACTTGACTTGGCATAAAAATTTTGTCCATTGTTTTCGGTCTGAAATAATATTATTAGTATTATTACATTTTATAACGCTGTAAACTTTTCTTGACACAAAAAAACTTATTCGTTTACAACTTTACAACCATTACGGCAGAGATACCCGTGGCATACTTAAAGTATTGTATGAATCTCATTTAAAGAATTTATATTTAATAATAAAATCCCATTATTTGAATAGTGATGTTTTTATACAATGGTAGAGTCCACATTGGGCCGGCTCGACTGGTGAAGTATCACGACACGAGGGGCCGGAGGCCAAATTTCGGTCAGATACCATACCTTCTAATAAGGAAAGAATAGGAAGGGAAGAGAATTAGACGGAAGAGGCGGAATTGGAAAAGGAAATATCCTTTTTCCTGTCTACCCCTCATCTGTTTGTTAAAGGTAGGCAACGTATCTGCAACTCATTTGCTTATTGCGGATAAAAAGATATTCTCAAAAAATATTCACAAGTGAATCTGACTCTTATTATAAAATATATATTGCATATTATTTTTCCTAATATCAAACTTAATGTATCGGAACAAGCAAAAAAGGCAACTAAGAATAAAATACGATGCATCGTTTATCCAGAACTGGATTTAAATACTGCAGGTGCTATTTATATGCAGATTTGTTAATGAATTTTAATTCAACGGATTCAAGAAGTGGAAAATTGTTGCATTCCAAATTCTCTTTGGAGAACGATTCAAATTATAATAAGAATATGATAATATATAAAAAAATATTTTTAAATACACACAAATGGAATAATATAATGAATATTGAAATTGATCATTAACAAAACTATATTACGCAAGAGGAGTACAAAAACCTTTCTTGGTCAATTGCGAACTCATCAAAATTTTACAATTTTACAATGAGTTCTAAAGAAAATAACTTATGCAACTATGCAGTAAAAATGTGGGTGGATAATCTCTTTTCAACGTTTATGACCGTCCTGTTGATTTCTATATAAGAGTCTCTTCTACAAAAATGTAGACTACATGTCCAAACACTTGGTTAAAATATGAATAAAATCATAATAATATGAATAAAATGAAATCAAAAGAAAGTTACAAATTATATATATAATAAATATACAACAAGTTTATTCAAAAGAAAGTTTTACGTTTTTTTTAATTACTCGGAAGTCTTCAAATCGCTGTGATATACGAGGACGTAGTAATAGTATGGTACATCGTTCATAAAGAGCGACGTATCACCGATATTAATGGTCCCAATATCGATCTTGAATTCGTTTATGAACGACAGGATTTTTTAAAACATCGATGTATCATGTATTAGTTCAAAAATAAATAAATAATCAACAAAAATAATCCCT
>JWHW01038862.1:68426-96760 GCA_000931545.1 Papilio glaucus | reverse complement strand
ATTGAATTTATATAGTAACAGGTTTGTTACAACCATTACGGCTTACATATCGTTTTAGGAATGTACTATCATGAGCAAAAAAATCTATTCACTAATAATGCTATAATAATTCCTTTTTAATTCTAAAAATAACTAACTCTAAAGAAAATACAGGCATAAAACAAACCAATCATATAATGAATAATAAAAAACAATTCAATATTTAGTTGCCCTAATTCCCTGGCTCTAATTACAGCTCCTAATTAGTTCTGTATAAAAAAACAGTCAGTAATAGTACAGTATATCCAAAACGATAAAAATCTGTCTCTAGTTAAATGACCGCCGCACCATGCAGGAACCTCTATTAAATGCCACTTTTTCACTTATGCAGTACATGGCGAATCGCTCTCCAGGTCTTTTGTTCATTATACTTGTCTATCGTTGCCATGGAGATAAGACTCTTACTGCTAATAAATGAATACAAGCTTAATGTATTATCTCCTAATGTATAATAATATTATATTCAACTTATAAACATGTGTTCCAGTATTAAAACTCTCATTTTAAGTTAATTATTTTAATAGTTATTTCAGTGAAACATTGAACTACAAGTATTTCTAGTACGTTTTGTGTAATTTCAAACACGGTACATTATACGACTAGTTAGATAATGCACACCGTACTCAGTGCATTTACATAGTTAAATTCTCGAGCTTCCACCGCAAATAAATTGGGCAATAGATGTCGTCACCCGACAACGAATGTAATTGTTGCTTAACTAACGCGTCTAATTTGCCTTTGTTCAGAAAGTACTGTTGCGACTGTTCGGTACGCTAAAATATAAATCAAATGTTTTCTTGTGTTCAATAGGAGTATGTTCATTGATTTTATTGCGTTTATTAATTTCATTGACCTAAGAATGTTTTGACTACTCATGGTTCAAGACAAAGGTTTTTTAAGCTCCTGAGACTAAAATATTATTATTACCAGATATTTGTGTTTCGTTTTACCTATAATAAATAATCATTTATTATATCGTGGAGGATCCCAAGAAGATTTCATCATAAGACATCTATTTATAGTTGAGACATTTTATTAACACCAGTGGCCAGTTCCATTATCCTTGGGAAGATTCAGAGATTAAGGAACTCGTGTTTATTAATTTACAAATCAACCTCACTACTCCAATACATTAAAACCTTAATGTTGGCTTACCTCGTACTAAATAATAATATAAATTAGAAGCCGTTTTCTCCACATCCGACCCTCGTCATAGTCCTTCCATTTACCAACTGCTAATTCTCTGGATTATGTACCGGCAATACAATTTATGTAATCAAATTAATCCGATATAAATTGTCATGTTAATTAAATTTAACTAATACAGCTGTGGTTAACATATACCTAGCCGCATTTTCAATAGACTCCAACTAGCACATACAGACTGTAATGGTAAAATATTAATCTCGTATTTATCGTTGTGAGGCATTTTATCGTTTTTATTAATGGTGAAAGGAGAGAAATGATCCAGCGGGATACTTGATAAGTGACCACCTCTTTTTTGTTTTCGGGGGGCTCCTTAGCGAAGGTTATGGTTTGTTTTTAAGGTTATGTTTTGCTCAACAGAACTCCCTCGGAGGCAGGGCCTGCCGGATCACCAACGGAACATACAGGTACTGAGCTTTCGCCTGACTCAGGGGAGCAGGTGAACCCATTGCGACAATCACAAGATTTTGCAGGTTTTTCCGTGGAAACAAATGGGGCTTAGATAAAGAAATTTCATTCAACAGGCGAAACGTAAAACGCCGGTAAAAGAATGATGAATTGGGAATCCAAATACGACGTGAATAATTGAGCGACCACGACCTTAGGCCGTTATGTGAAATTGAATTAATATTGTAGCATTATGTTTCAATAGCGTGTAAAATGATAATTTGGTTGATGACAATTTCAAGGCATTCGTCATGCAAACTCCTCATCAACGACTGTACAAATGGACAATGTCCTGTTTTTGAATAACCATTTCAATTACAATGGACTTTATTAAATATTAAACAAATGCTGTAGTTATGAGTATTTAAAAAATAATTATGGAGTAATTTTAATTTCTGTCGCATATCGTAGCTAATAATATTGTATTATCCATAATTATTAAGAATTACCTTGAATTACATCAAGCACCTAGTATTTAAAGACCGATAATGCTTTTATGCCCTCCCAGTATTGCGTTTATTTACTTAATAGATAATGCCTTCAATAAAATTAACGGTTATCTCATAAGAGTATATACTAAGAATCAATAGCATTTAGTAATAAAGCTTGTTTGTTCTATACTCTATGCAACAAATAAGACCCAAAAGAATAATATCTCTGAATTCTATTAAATATTAACTTTCACTTTGTAAATTATAATAGGGATTAACAAAATTCCGACTTTCACAATCACGAGCATTACGCTAATTAGAGACCCGGGGCTGAGTTAGAATTAAAGTTCTCTGGTGGTAATTTTGATAAACCGATTATATAAGAGTTATTTGGGCTACAGAATTGCATAAAATATGACATTCTTATATGTTATAATATTATATCTTGATATTACGAAATCAAATGATTTTTCGTTAATTTATTGGACTCTTGTAGTGTTAGTTTTATTTAGTTAAATGTTCTTACTTTCACTTTAAACTATTAGACTACAAATGAATAAGCTTGTGGAGTAGACCTCCTGGGGTTATTACTCAGTCATAATAATGTTCAGTGATTGGGCTTCTAACCACTGAACATTATTATGACTGAGACAATCTCTTATTTATTGACAAGGGCTTATTTATTGACAATGCTACTAACTGAGAAATTATTTCACAAGGTGATGTAAATGCTATGTTGAATGTCTATCGCATGCAGTCTTCTCATCTTTGTTTCGATTGGTTCGAAAACAACACGGGAGAGATTCTGGTGGAACACCGATCAGACACGTAGTATAACAGCGAGCTCGACGAGAAGGGATACGCCCGACCAATAATTACCCTCGCGACATTTGACTATCTCGGCAACGGAATTGTTCTTGTCACACTGGTAGAATAAGACGTAAGCACAACCAATTATTCCCAAGGAGGGTGCGTCACGCCGGTCGTTAAATCTGTAGACAGTATGGACTACGGTCGTACTGTGCTGACCGCACATAAGTGGGAAATCGGTAGGGAGATGGTGAATAATGTTCAGTGGGTACAGGTGCAAAAAGTGGTTAACACACAAAAACCGCTACGGTTAGAGATTGGACTGGGGAAGGGATACATAGACAGATTCTTTCTGTCCCCTTCTCTGTCCGAAATAAAAGTAGGCAACGCATCTGCAACTCATAGCAAGCTAATACTTATAGACATTGGCATCAAGATGCAAGTATGGGTAGCGGTAGTAATTTAACATTAGGTGTGCAACGAGTCGGATGAACCGACTTCGACCTTCTTCCATGAAAAAATCAGCAAGAATTTCCTATAGCAAAAGAAAGTTAACCCCATAAACAGAATTTCATCCTAGAATTTGTCCTAGGTGAGCGACAAAAGCGACGCGACGCAGCGCGAAACTAAGCGATATAATGCGACCGATGCGATGTAGGTATGTATATGAGAGACAGATTATGGCGGCAACGTAGGCCAACGTTCATGTTCCGTCGCGTAGCATTACCGCGTTTGTCACTCACGTAGGAAACCGTTGGTTCAGATTCGAGTGTCCGGCAAAATTTATTAATTTTCAATCATACAAATAAATCAAAACATTTTTCCCTTTTTTGTCTTCATTTTAACCAGAAGAAAAGAGGAATATCATACAGCAATATTGATGCTATTTGCGTTAAAAATGAGCAAGCCAACTAAATTTCGACGGAAGCTATAAACCACTTCAGTAGTTTTTCGTAAAAATTCATGCAATTTGTTAAAAGCTTTACAATATACCTTATCTGTGTAGGATAAAATGTTTTGCCACAAAATAATACCTGAAATATTAGCTTTACTAAATATTTATGAGTAGACCACCACTACAAAGGTTTAATATTTTAAACGTATAACATTTTGATAGAGGGCCAAATAGCAGGGGAAATAAATAAAATTGTGAATGTTTTTACTACTTTAAGAGTAAACAGTGTATTATTAGAATCAGATTATTTATATTGATGCATTATTCCTAATGTAAATTTACTTCACTTTCAAACATCAGTTTATTCCACTTTGATCACCTTTGTGATATCACCTAGGTAATTTTCTTACAAAATCTAGTTGGCATAAAGACATAAAGTAACAACTGAAAACGAGAAGCAACGCACTAATATGATTGACTTCATTAAATAAATTTTGACAGAAATCTACTTTGTTCACCCGGTCACGTGACTCTGGTTATTTAAACTTCAGGTGATCGAAGTGGAATAAAGCCAAACATCCATCCATCATCATATTCACGTTTATAATATTAGTATCAATGTTTCGCACAAAATAAAATAAATCTTTTTTCTAAGTGTAAATAAGTCTATTTTGTAAAAATATCAAAACTCATGTGGGAATGATAACTCAAAAATATTCAGAGCACACGTTTTAATGTGACATTAATTTATATGCTCAGATATATAAAGTACATATATGTAAGCCCCTTACATCAAATTCATGTTCTAAATCACAGTCGGGTGTGTTATGACAACGTTACTTACAGTTTTAACGTGCGCCCTAGTTATGTGTACTGAGCCCAGTCGCGGCTGAAACAAATCGAGTCGTTACATTTGTGACATTACTACATTTGTGTTGGGATATAAACTAGAAAATTCCCTTTTATTTATAGTATGAAAACGTTTAGAAATTGTTTTACCATAAATAAACTTTGTAATATTTTATATACTAGCAACCCGCCCCAGATTCGCTGGAGTGGATAAATAAAAAATAAAATAGGGATAGGGAGATAGGGAGTTTTATAAGTAAACGAATTTTTAAAATTGGTTCAATAGTTTTCTAGATTACCTCGAACAAATAATAAATATTAATATATTTTAACATATTTTATACGATAGAAAGAGGAAACCGATAAAAAGAGCAGGGGAGGTCATCTGATGCTAAATAATCTCAGCTGTCCATTGACAGCAAGGTCGCAAGAATGTTGACAGTCTTAACAAAACTATCTGTTTTAATTATAGTTAAGGTACACGTGCTATGATTATTCATATTTATTTAGTTTTCATTATACAATGTTATGATTATTCCTGAGATGGTAAAGGATACTCCGGGAAGGACAGTGTTAACGATGGATTTATCGCCCTCGTATTGTTTTGTTAATTTTACATTTTATTAATAATATTGTAATCTTTTTTACTTGTGATTTCTTATCTGTGTTATTCCGCATACTAATCACATAGAGGTAGATTTAAATTTGTTAGGATTTAAAAAAATAAAAAGTTTGGAGGTAAATACGGACACAGTCGCAGAGAGTAGTCGTCCGATCGTTTCAGTGCGCACAATACGTTCTTTGATTTCTGTGTCCCTTCGCCGCGATCCTTTAAAGACAGCTTATTTCGAAAACGTCGTTCCGTTTGAATCAGGTCTTTGACAGCAACAGCAGCAGCCATCACACGAATTTTCCGGCTCCGAGTGTACTAGAGATCTCATAAATTATTGGTATTTATAACTCTGCAATTTGTATGATGAGTGAGATTCAGCAGGTATCCTTTCTTTTTTTAGTTCTCCACTCGTCCTCTTTCTTAGAAAAAGTCTGACTACGCATTAGGAATTATTAAAATTGATACCGATGCATCAGGATGCTACTCATCCACACACACACACACACACACACAAGAGAAGAAGGAGCAAGCATATCACACCTGGTATGCTTGCACCTTCGTCTCTCCCTAAAATAAAAGTGTCAACAATTTTTAATATCGTCTTTATTACAATCTTTATTTTACAAAAGTGTGAGCGTAATTAACTACGTTTGCTAACGTCCACTCTAAAAGCCAAAGTTATAAAAAAAGGACATTTAAAAATTACATTAACTTAATTAAGGCTTCCTGCTTTACGACTTTCGTTAAGAACAAAATTCTTAACAGATTGTAATTAATTCCTCTCGGTTTCAGCGTTTCCTAAGTCAATGGTTCATTCATAATCTTGTGGCAAAGATTGATGGGGCTTTTTTTAAACGTACAAAAGCCATCATCTACATGGTGGTAGACGAAAGTCGAAATATATTTTCGAGATCGAGTAACCTAATGAGAAAGCCAATATTAAACATTTAGAACAACACAACAAGACGTTTAGGGACTAGTTGATAGAGTGTTTAAGTGGATTAACTATTAACTTGAGCTTTCTAATGACGTAATAGCTTCGTTCTTATACGATGTTTAAAAAAGTTTACATAGTAAAGTATAAAGTAATTTATCGAATTTTGTGTATAGTAAGTTAAAACAATTATCAATAAATGAATTGTTGTTAATAGTGACTATACTGCTTCGAGTTGTTATTAAATATTTAAGGCAAATCTCAGAATAACGTTAAAAGTAATAAATAAATAATGTTATTATTTAACTAACTATTATCTTAAGAAGATAACTAAAGTTTCTCCAACAATAGTTTGCCCATTGAGTCTTTCCTTATTTGTCCAAACAATTACCAAACAAGTAAGCAACTGTGTACTAGTTTGGTCTGAACAATAGAAGCTTCGAATATTGACACGTTTCATATAAGATGAAGTTACGAACATTATATTCTACATGCTGAATTATTATTATTAAAAAAAGATAGAAGCCGAAAGAAGTGAAAACTCAAAACAGGTGGAAAGGTTCGGCAATAGTTCAAAAATATATGCCATATGTGTTCATATTTCTTAATGTTTTTATTCAATTTTGAATTTTATTGTTAAGGTACAAGAATTTATTTTTGTTGTTTATTGGCACATGGAATAAGTCAATGTGTCGAGGTCAACCATGACGCGAGTCTATTTCAGTTTTTTCTCTAACAAAAATCACTCAAAGCGGATAAAGAAGATTTCATTTTTGACATTGCAAGAATGGGCTGGTTTTACCGTACTACTTTCAAAGTACTGACGAGAAGTAACAGTATACTTCTGTGTTTTGTCAGATAAGTGAGGTGTTCCATTCCATCCTCATCCCTTCCTCATCTCTTTATATCCGACGTACCCAGAAGGAGGGTAATGTTTGTTGCGTGAATGAATGTTTGAGGCTTAAGGCATATTGATTTTTCATTATGTTTGCATGTATGTATATTCGTTCTATTGTGGCCTTTGTACCCTGAACGGCTTGACCGATTTTGAAGGATGAGGTATCAATAGATTCGTATTTTTTCCGGAATATCATAGCGCGTATTATGTGACTTTAATATTAACCCTTATAATGACAGTTAACTATTTATAACCTACTACTTTTTTTTAACTAACCTAAAACTAATTATTTTTTTATTCTAATTATTAATTTTTGTAAGTTTTTAACTTCTTGTAGGGGAGCCGAAGATGCTAAACTTGTTCCTCGAGTGTGATGCGGACTTATTGTATTTTGAAGATTAGATGGTAAACAGAAAAAAAGGTACTTCGTCAGCATTTCTACTTTTAGCGATTTAGAAACAGTCTACAGTATTTTTTAAAGATTTTGTTACTTCGGTTTGTTGCAATCGTCAGATTATATTATCACGGTATCCTTGACGAATTTCCTAATCCTTTAAATTAAAAAAAAATAGCGCGTTCGATGATGTCCAAGTAACGGTTTTGTATAACAAACGCGCTAAAAAGCGCTGAAATCGTCTGATTATTGAATTGAAAAGAAATATCTTAATCTAAAAGGCTCGAGTAAGTCCAATGTACGTATGTATATGTAATGTAATGTACAGACATTCCTGCTACAGCTCCCCTACCATTACCAGTAAGCTGTCCTTACTATATCTAAGTTTATTTGAATGTAAAGTATTTAAAAAATACGTCAAGGAGATGAAAAAGAAAAATATTTGACTTATGCTGCATTTGTAAGTGAATTGAAGCAAGTTTTAAGTTATTAAGATTTGCAGCACTAACTTCTCGTTGCTGACGCTGTCGACAGTGTAAAAATATTCTCGTGCTGAAAAACAAATTTTATTCGTAGACGTTACCTAATAAGACTGTCGAATATTTGACTTTTTAAGTATCATAACATTTTTGCAAAGTTGCATTTCGTGGTTTTGTCGCATGTGGCAGTGTTGCCTGAGACATTTTGGGGCTTAAAGCATTTTAAATAATCTGCGATATGAAGATCAAATACATAAATCAGTTACTTCACATCTAAGGGTAGCAATATATATAATATGGGGAGGAACTATTTGAAATACTTATATTATGTATAATATTTGAAATATAAATCTTTTTATAAAGCTTTTAAGTTTTACATATGTTAATGAAAAATAATATTTTTATAGTGTACGGAAATAAGCTTTCACCTGCCAATTTAAATTTATTACTTTCCTGGCATATTGAAAACAACGGCCCCACTCATGAGTTTGGGAGCGTTACTGATGAATAAACTTTCTCCATTAAGCCCTTACGTCCAGACTCATTAACTTGTTATACCGTTATCTGACGAAAACCATTATAATATACATACTTTAGAAATACGTTCAACAATGAAGTTTTTTCAATAATTATAAAAAGATCTAATCTTAAAGAATCTTTAATTAAAATATTTGAAAGAAAATGAGTTCTGGAATTAAAGATTTAATGTTTTAATTTTAGATAGAGTTATAGTAATTAAGGTTTCCTATACAGGATATAAATATAAACTACATTAAAAAAATTATGTCTATTTTTACGTTTATTTTATTCATAAGGTTTATTTAAAAAAATTGAAAAAATTTGAAGTATAATAAATAAACCACCACCAGATAAAAACCAAAAACTTCATTAGTTTTCGAATAACCTACATAAAAACTATGAGAACTTTTTAGATCGTAGCATCGTAGTACCGCAAATATTATTTTGTTAAAGTGGATGAGAAACGCGACGATTTTGATTTTTAGTAAAAACTAGCTGAGGGGGCCAACTTCGTTTGGCCTTAGAATTATTTTGTCTTGTGTTGTGTTACCTTATGCTAGCTGTATTAAATGCTGGATGGGTTATACCCGCACCTTCATTAAAAGCACATTGTGCTCGAGCGCTTTGCGCGCATTACTTTCTATTTTGCGGTAACTCCTAAACTTAAATTTTGGTGTAAAGAATTACCATAATATGCATGAAATGCTCATGGTAACTAACGTATCTACGTTGATACGGATTTATACTGTATCTGTTTACATTGCTTTCTAAGTAACGCATTGTACCTGACCATTTTTAGAAGTTATGTAAAGACAGATGCATTCCGTCGCGGACTTTTTTATAGATCTTTTAAAAAATATATATGTATTTACGAATTATTTTGATCTATCTCGTAAGGTTAAGCCAGCGTTTGAAGTGTAAGCGCCAAAAATATGTTTTTAAAAGCGAAAAGGAAAAAGTGTTGCTTAAACGTGAATGATGTGACTAGAATTGAGAAAGGTATGCTTCAGTGGTTCGGGCATGTTAAAAGGATAAATGAAGAGTCTGTCTATTGGTGAAAACCGCATCAAAATCCTTTGTGTACCTTGAAATATCTAAGGCAGCTGACAGCGGAAGCGATTTTGTTTTATACTATGTAAAGAGCATGTTAGCAGTACACTTATGCGAATCTTTTCAGGGTAAAATTCAATCTATATAAAATAACGTTAATGTTTTGAAGTACTAGAAGTACTTTTTTAATAAAATAATACAATAGAACCTTTCGAACGTAGTATCCACACATTGGCCAATTATCTTGCCATAGGAATCCATTAGATCAAGGCAGTAAAAGAACGATATTTGTGACAATCTTTGGGAGACGTCTACGTGCAAGCGGAATTCCTTAGGCAGATGATGGTGGTGCCTACATACAATTTGAATGCTCAAATATAGAATTGAAATTCAAGAGAGGAACAAAATTTTTATCCAATAAAATATTTCTGCAGTCAAAGAATACTGATCCTGTAGTGTAGTAATTGTTTGCTTTATTGATAATAGAGGGGAAAAGTATAATGCCTCTGCAGGCATCCCCCATAATTACAGCATTAAATAAATGGTTCGTTGGGCACAACAAATTATTTCACCCCGTTGATTTCGCAGCCACTCGTTACGTTGATATTGAACAGGAAGTGTTTAATAGATGAGACTAATTTAGTTGCTGAAGACCAGATAATTTAAATATAATTAACACATTTAATCGTGTATTTTACTGTAGATACAGTCTTCTGTAAAAACCTAATTCTGTCAATGTGACAACGATAAAGCTGACCAAGTACAACTGTCGCTACTGAAAATTACGAGCAATAAATTAATTGACTAATTACAAAATATTTATTATCAATAGATTTCAGTTTATATTACATTAAATATAATTTAAAGACGGTCACTTGTTATGAAGAAAATCTCCGTCTCTAATGAACTCGATGAAAAGTATATTACATTCGCAATAAACGTCGACCTCAAGTTATAAAAGAACGAAATGAAATCTTAAACACAGATTTTATATATTTTGAGTACAATACAAATATTGGACTGTAAAGGGATTTTTGGCTTCTAAATAATACTCTGTAGGATAATAATGAAAGAATGAAAAAGAGAAAAGATCTTAAAATGCGTTGACTTGTTACGGATGTCGTACCGAATTAGACAAATGTAAAATTCGAAATGAATATCTATGGATAATATTCTTTGCTATCTTAATAACAAGTACCCGGATGGTCGAGCTTTGCTCGTTTTTTTTCGTGTTTTTTGGAAATTATAATTAGATACTAATATCCCAATAATAGTTTTTTCTAAAGAAAGTCCAGAAGAAAGAGGGTTTTTTAGTCGGTATGGGTCTCATGTTAGGTTAGGTTATCAGAGCCCGAGCCCGACACGACAGACGTGAGGCTCCGACGTCTGAAAGTGTGGTAACACATTTTTTAACTCTATGAAAAAAAAAGAAGTCGATGTCTTGCGAAGATTTCTCTTACAAAATCTGGAAAAAGTTATAATGTATATAATTATCGTCATAAATCTAGAGATTGTTCTCTTAGTCCTCTCACCTAGTTGATTCCGTCAACCTTGCCAAGATTTACGGTGCGTCTTGTGGCAGCCTCACCACACTTTTTCAGCGATAGAGCCTGCAACTACAACATATGTTGCACGACTTGCGGCGAAATACCACGACCACACAGAATAACGGATGAAGTAGAAGTATAAGCATTTCGTCTGATGAGTGAGGTGCCGGAAGTCTAAACCTAGTTTATTTCCCTTCCTACACTTTTCTAATATGGAGATGATGGAAAGTCGAAGAGGATTTGACGAGAGAGGGGATAGATAGGAAAAGGAAACATCCCTTCTTAATTTATCTCCTCCATTGCTCATTAAATGCAGGCAGTGTATATGCAACTCATTAGTTTAGATGAACTGTCAGGTCGTTTGCCGACTTCTGCTATAAAAAAAAAAAAACCTATGCAATACTAGAATCACACGGCGCAGGTAATCTTGATAAGAAATATAAAATTACAATGTCAATTTCTTTTCAAAGTTCTTCGTGAATAGTGTGATATTGAAGTATCCACGTTCCAACTTACTCATCAAGTATTGAAAATTTGAGTATTTTCCTTAAATTCACAAGATTCTAAATGTAAAATGCAATATAAAACAGGGCGAACGTATTCGCAGAGTAATGACGACATTGAGCGATGACTTTGAAGATGGAAATGTTATTTAAAACAAAAAAATAAATAATTTGCTTTTCCTTAAGGAAAAACAGATATTTCCGGTTAAGTGACAAATGATGATGTTTTATTTAGACGACAACTGGCAAGATGGAAAGTAAGGACGATGTAATTAAAAGAGTAATAAAGCAATTTATCTTTCTTAATATAGTCTTGTAAATAAATCATATTTTTTTATCTCGTAATCATATCTCCCGTGTCTATACGAACTAAATATTAGAAAAATTTATTGATTCAATTTAAATTATTGATAAAGAAAAATTTTTACTCTCATCATGTACTAAAATTATTTTTTCTATAGAAATAGATTATTGTCATTATTTCACGAACATATCCAAAATAAGTTGAAACAGCAAAACTAAACAAATTATGATGTGAATAATCAAATTTTTGAAGCATGAAGCGAAGTTCTGCCGCAGTGTACAACGGAAATATGTGTAATTTATTGTACTGCGCTTGTGGAATACCAATTTCCTTCTGACGTTATTTATCATAACGATCGATGTTTTTGCAAATGAACGACAGAAATGAAATATTACAACGGAATAATTACTTTGTTAATACATTGAATTCGTCAAACATTAATGTCATATTTGCAAGAAATCATCATCATCGTACAATGTATTACTCTATGCTATATATTTTTAAAAGTGCGAACGATTGTATCCTTTGTTTGTCCTAAACACTATAGGCTATATTTTTATTATTTACTAATATATGACATTTTAGAGTAAGCAACACTGATATTATGTGTGAAAGGTTAGTCTTATGTGGTTTGGTTTAGTATAATGATGTTATATTTAATCCATGTTATGTTTCGCGTTCTTGTCACCAGCACTAGTTCACCGTCCGTTCCCTACGATGGTATCTGTCAGACTGACAGAGCGGGTTTTTTTGTGACTGAAAGGTCACTGTTTGCCTAGAGGAGGCATTTACAGCTACACCGGGCTCTAGGCGCCAGAGCGCAGAGGGCGCCTAGCCTAAGCCTCTTTAAGAGTAACTTAGGTCGAGGGCTCCCTCCGTAGAGAGAGCCTCGGCTCGGGCCGTTACTTTACTATTATTACCGGATTGGGAGGCCGCCGAGCTAGTAGGTCACTTCGGCGGACGCTCCATGGAGTGACTCGGCTGAAGGGCCCCCGAGAGGGGACCTCAGCTTGGGCTGTCACTCGTTACGCGTTTAGCATTCCGATTCGAGGGTGCCCGAGAGGGCCGAGCTTCGGCTCGATCGGTAGCTATTATCTAATTACAAGTATCACTACTACTAACATTACTACCACTTCGGAAAGACGGAGCTCCACCACAGAGTATATAGACCAAAGCCCCCACCAAAGAATAGTCTTTATACATACGTATACCACACTCTACCAACATTATTTTTATAGACGACCCGTTGCCCGTTTGCAAGGGGTCGTCTAAAGTTAGCGATCACCACCATAAACATCCATATTATCATAAACTATTGGAATTGGTAATACGCCACAATGACGCTAATTGACAGAAAAAACCGAGATTCAGTAAATAAACAACACAGTGAGTTATTTTCTCATGTTGATTAATACGGAGTGCATTGTCTGCTAGTGACTAGAATATCTCTCTGTGGTTGGTAAATGTGACTCTAGTAGTCTAGTAGTCAATCCCAATTCTATCTTTTCTCCTTCTGCTTTTTTATATTTAGTCTTGCTAATAGACATGAGGGTAGAGGAGGTCCTGCCTACCCCCTTTTCTTCGTTCTTCACTATATTTTACAAAAAAATGTCGTCGCGAACTAATAAAGAAGGTGATATTGAACATAATCGTAATTAACGAAAATATATACATAGATTTGTGGATGTGGGAAAGCTGGAGAAGTGCCAAGCGTGCCAAATAGATAACCCTTAATCTCCATCCAATCCAATCCCTTAAATGGGCTTGAAAACTTACTTTTTATATTTATTTATTTTAGTATTGATTTATTTATAGCCCGGACTAATACACATGAAGCTCTATACAATATGGGAATACGTCATCAATCCGTATATACGTTTATGTTCATAAACACATTTTACTACTGTTCCACAGAAACCCGGATTCATGAATAAGTTTCGTCATATTGTGTAATGTGATAAAGTTGGTGGTGTATCAATACTAAAACTTTATTATTAACTCTTATCTGAGCGTCTTTGACTGAGCTTAATGTAGTCGTCGGCGAGGTACGAATTCCAACTTCGAAACTTCCGTTTTATGATGAATAATTCGGAAGTAACGACATTGTATTTTAAAATATTATGCATAGTACATACGTAGGAGCAAATTTTTGAACAATATTTTAAAAAAAAAAGGGAGAGCATGATATACATCATCGTAGATACATTTGTTTTTGATTAAATTTAGCGATATAATGAGCACAATGATACCTAACTTCATAGATCAGATCTATATAGCTTTCATATGTATGAATCTACTTCTGAACCTATGCCTTGTCCAATGCCTACCGAACCATGCTGTTTTTCGCTTTCCTCATCCAGTCACTTCCAGGTATTCCCAGTCGCCCAACTCAGCCACTTCCAGGTATTCACTATGTCGTGGTTCCATCTGTTGGAATGGTGTTAACGGCTTCCTCAAATTTTCAATACATGATGCTGCCAAAGATATTATATGCAATATTTTTTAAAGAAATTGTAAGCGTCTTTAGCCCTTTAATTTAATTACAAAGATATAACGTACGGACAGTTGTATACTTTTTTGGTATTATTTAAACTTTTTTTTAAATGTTCAACAGCTGCAGGAGTGTTAAATTGTTTTATACGCTTGCAGTAATAGAGCCGGTTTGTTTGTCGTTTTATTATGAAATTTTATTATTATAGTCATTATTCGCTAGACTCGGATGCAAGTATCCATTCCGATTTTCATAATTTTTCTTCGTCTTTTATAATGAAATAATAGTTACAATAGAAATGTACCTGATAACAAAGAACTCGTACTTTTAATAGAGAAATAGTTGGTACCGCACAAAAGGCGCAGTTTCACGAAATCACGTTAACAGCAATACAATTTCATTGCCCGCTTCCATTTCTTTGATACTATTGTTAACTTTACCAAGCACGGGATAATGGTGTTTTATTCTATTGAACCAAAGGTCAATAACGATTGATAGGTTTGAATATTTGCGTATTTATTTAAAAAAACTGTCTTTGACCTAACATTAGGAGGAGGTTACAGTCACTGTAACCTAAAAATGTCTTGTTTGATTTTTTCATGGAAAAAAATGGCAAACGAACAAGCGGGTCTTTTAATATTTAGAGACATCCACAGTCATCCGCAACAAATGTGTGGCAGATGCTTTGCCTACCTTTGGACAGAGGAAGGGATGTGTGGGGCTAAGGGTTAGCATAGCAGAGAGTATCTCCAATTTCAAATCGTTAAATTTGTAGTAAGTCTGTTGAAAATATTGAGAATAAATGACAATTATCATGTTTCCCATTAAACGGTTCGCAATTTTACTTTAGATGTAACAAACGTATTTATAGATAAAACGAACTATCGCGTTACTCTATCGCCTGAAGACGTTTCCAGAAAAAAAGCACGTTAGCTAGGTACTATGTGGTGTTAAATATTGGGTACCCAGTCCATTGTCGTAGTCCATAGCGTGAGTATTTAATTAACCTCGGTAAAATTTTCCAGACCATGGTTCCGTAAATTAAAATTCATTCACAAATTTGCATTTCTATACGATTTTAATACAGTTCTAAATACAGAGCGTATTATTATTGTATAACAATAAATAATAATATGTTTTTGTTTACCTCCACATTTTAAATGGGTTAACGATGTTATACACGAAATAGATTAGTAAATAAATATAAAGAAGAGCGATATAAGGAGTACCCGTAACCGATGGGCTTGTACGCATAGATGTATGGATGTAGAAGAAGCAAGTGAGGTGTGCCTGGATCGCGCCAAATGGAAATAAATAATCTCTGCCTACCTGCCTGGTTACGGGCGTTAGCGATTATTTATTTTTTATCTATATCACAGATAAAAAAATGACAGCTATTGGCAAGAAACTATGAGCTAAGGTTCTAATCTGGTCTAAGTTGCGGATGTCCATTGGGTGAGGGTGGCAGGTCAGTCCCATCTTTTTGGCGATCAATCGGAGAGGCTTTCGTCCAGCAGTGGATGACTTCGGCTGAGTAGAAGAAGGTACTTTGTTTAATTTTAGACTTTATCTAATCTTAGACGACATTTAAAAAATACCTTTGAGATCTTATATCTTCTTTTCTGGTGATAGGTATAATAAATTTATTTCTTAAATAAAGTGATTTTAATTTAATTGTTCATCTTCAACAGAAAATTAATGTTCTAATTTATACATATCAGTATAATTTAAATTTAAGAGACAGAATTATGAAAGCTGGACGTTTAAAAATTGAAAAATGTTAATCAAGACTTCTTGCTTTACGAGTTTCTTCAGGAATATATTTCTTAAGAGGTTGCAATTAACTTTACTCGATTTTCAAGAGTCTGAAGCCGAAGCTAGTATGACAAAAGGGTTTCCAAGTTCTTTTCGTATTTGCTTCTCTTTAAATTGATATCGTGATGTCTTAGAGCAAAAGGTCATACTGATAGTTTTGCTGAATATTTCATATTCATATTGCTATCTACAATTGAACTTAACTGAGACAGTAAATTTTCGTTGGTAGATTTCGAAATCCACTTTCGGCTACTGTAACCGCTTACAAATTGGACAATATATGTCCACACTCGCTACTGAACGTAATTGTTGGTCGAAATAAACCGTAGTAGTTCCCATTCTTTTCGTAAGTAGTGCGCTATCGTTTTTAGCGAAGAAATTGTTAGTTCATTTTCTTTTTCCTTCACGGTAAAGAAGATAAAATTTCTATTATACGCACCAAGAGTCAGCGCAGTTGAGTACCCTAGGTGCTCGTCGATTGAAATGTCTTTTAGAATTTTGTTATTTTAATCCCAATAAGTTGTAGAAACGATGTTGTTATACTCATATAAAGTATAAGAATTTGTTTACTAAAGTTGCTCATTGAGAAAGAAGAATGTGAACTTAGGTAGTTGGTTGTGTATGGCACTAAAATAAAGTAAAATTAATTTCATAGAAATGTGGTCATAAAGAATCTAGTAAGTGTTAGTCCAGGTCAGAAATATCGTGATGTGACAAAAGTTCGAACGAGACTTTTAAAATTTGGAAAGCTTCTTTGTATTTCGTACGACTGTCGTTTTAAAAATTTATCCTAATGTATTTCGAAACACTCGCGCTAGACATTTAAAAAGAATAATTGTACACTCAACCTAAATTACACAGTTTTAGTATCCATTCTTATATTTAAAAAGGGTAATAAAATCTAACGTAAAGGAGACGAATGCACTCAATGCCAGCGCCGATTCAAGTTCGATAGTTCGGATCCGATTTAGGGAAATTTAAAGATTTTCTTTTCTTTTAAGGATTGTTTTTAGTAGTTTACTTTGGTGCAGTATATATATTTATTAACTATGTTATATAAAAAGAAATCATCTTTGTTTTGACTTGTTATATATGCAAAGTCATATAAATCAAACAGACTAAAAAAAGAGTTCAAAAGCATTCAAATTATCTTAGCATTTATCCAACTAAACTTTAAGGAGGAGTAATGCTTTACACGGGTATGAATGTGTGTGTCCTCCTGTAGCCTAAACAGCTTGGTTGGTTTTGAAAAATAAATTGTCATTAGGTTCGCAAGCTTCTTCAGAGTGTCATAGGCAATCATATGACACTCTGAATGTGATGATAATCATACAGTCACGCAGTTATTAGTTTTTTTTTTTAATTAAGTTGTGTACAAGACAGCGTGTAGCAGCATTAAAATCTTATTTCTTTAAATAACTTGTTGTGTTAAGGCTTTTTTAACATGAACATTTATAGAAAAAACAAATCTGTGTTTCATCGATGGCTCGGTTTGTTGGAACAAAAATGTAATATCGTTTACAATTCTTGTTCTCGCTATGCGTTCTCTAACGAACTATCGAGCTATTTCAAAATAAAAGAGCTCGTGAAAACCGACGCCCCACCAAATAAAGATGTTTGGTTAACTAAGTAAAAGCGTCAACAGTCGCAAAACTATACGAACTGCAACTTTTATTCCTTAAATCTTCTGCATATCATATTGTAAGCCTAGTAACTACGGTCCATCCGAAGTCAAGCGACCGCCACCCATAGGCACCTGCAACAAGGTGATGAGTTGCAGATGCGTTGCTTACGTTTAATGGACAGAAGAGGTCCCCCTAATAAATTCTATAGGCCTCCGGCACCTCACTCATCGGATAAAACTTGAATGCTTTCACTTCAAGCCTGTCGTGACTTATTCGTGCAACAGTTGTTGCTGCGGTCTTTACAATTGTTAATTAATATAATAATAATATCATAAAAACTAAAGTAAACTAAATAAAAACTTATACAAAGAAAGCCTCTCAAACGTAAAAAAAAACAAATCTTCATAAATTACAGCTTAGATTTACCTCAAACAAATCTGCTTTCGAACAGAACATGCTGTATCAATATCGGTCCTATTATTATTATTATGTTAGGTATCAAACTGTTATTACACGTTTAAAACTTACGGGTGTCAAATTAAATTTATATAGATCATTTAAACAAAAGGCAATACACAATAGTTTGCTACTAATAATTAAAAATAACACTATAAGAAAATGAATAGTAAATTTATTCTTATACCTATAAGTCGATGTCCTGATTCAATGTTCTATTCATCAATTGATGTCATATATTTCAAATACCCTTTCCCTGTCTTCGTTTTTGAATGGACTCGTCAAACGTACAGTACAGTCCTGTATGTTACGTGTAGAATTGCGGTACATCTATAAATGTTTACAATGGCACGGAATTGCCTACATAGAGGGAACCGCAATTGCAAGCGTTCAACAACCACTTTCACAGATTAAATTACATTCGCTAACGTTTAGTAGAAAATATTAAGTGATTTAGTGAAATACAACTAGATTTACATTAAATTAAATGAATAACTGTGTTAATGTAAAAGAATAACTGTTCGTGGAAGGAAGTCTCACATGCATTTATTAAAAGGCGTTTTTTATAAGTTGAACGGAACTACTACTATAAAATTAAGGTCTCGTGTGTCTTTACCATGTCAGAGGCTGGATTTACATTTTCTTAAAATAACAGCATGTACCATTCTCTTAAAGTGTCGTAAAGGTGACCTATAGATTGGCCGGTTGGCGTGGATTATAAAATACTTACTTTTGCACGCCGCAGGTCGTGGGTTCGATTCCCACCCAGGGCAGACATTTGTGTGCATGAACATGTCCGTTTGTCCTGAGTCTGGGTGCAATTATCTATTTAAGTATGCATTTACAAAAGAAAAGTAGTATATGTAGTATATCAGTTATCTGGTTTCCATAGCACAAGCTTCTGCTTAGTTTGGGATCAGATGGCCGTGTGAATATGTCCTAGGACATTAAAAATATTATAATTAATCCGAACTTGGTCAACATCTTATTACATTTTTAATACTGTAAACACGTCCAAATAGATATGATAATTATTATAATCTATTCATGTTCGTTCGTTATATATTAAATGTTTGTTTGTATGTCATATTGTAACTCTATAGATATGTAATTCGAATATTAGCCACAGACTGACAATAAGCACGTTCCAACTCCCTGTATAGCTCGCAAAATATAATGGTTAGACTGCGATTAACTCAATTACTTCTAATTGTATACTTGTTATAGTCTAAATGTGTACTATTATTGCGTTCGTAGTTAAAGGTACACTATACGATAAGATTAAGTTACGTATTCCTTGTGAAGTCGTCTTCTTCCCAGCGTCTTTCCAACTTCTTTTTATCTGGGATCGGCACAGTACGACATTAGTCCATACTATAATAGGTTTTGGCTATAGTTTTCTTTACAGCCGGCCGCGTGCCTGACGCCAACCCTCCTCGGGCATGTGTGTGAAATATTAGCAGGTTATCGAAATAATTTACCAATATATCTTTTAACCATAAAAAATGGTTCGCTATAATAGTCGAATGGCGGATTTGAACACACGCCTAACTTGTGCATTTCTCGCAGTCGGCACCCTTAATAAGGTTTGAGATGTATTTTTCTTAAATCTATTGGTAAAATAAATTTCTCTTTTAATAAAAAATACTTATTATTACAGCTTAATACATAGGAATCATTCAAAAAAATCACTTGATTAAAAAAAGAATTGGCTCTCACCACATTTAAGATCTAAGACAAGCTTTTAAATGTTTTAAATGTATTGTTTGATGTAATGTTTAAAATAATACCTACATTTGGGATTTAAATTTCATGGAACAAAAGAGAAAAATACGACTATACTTTGAATCGGTTACAAGTTGTTAGTCGGAGCCAGAGTCAAATCCAAACTGACCTCGGAATAGATATTTGCTTCACGCAGATTTTACGTGGCCCGTCAAACTAACGTTCCTTCGTACAATGCGGTTCTCTAACACTATGACAGAATTCATGTCGAGTTGAATTTACCTTATAACCGCAGCGACTCTGTTTCAACATTTCAATATACATTTATAGTATAGGTATGTTTGAATTCATGCTGTGGTTTTAAAACACGTTTTATATTTTATTACTACTGCTTTATTTAAAATGGTACAAGAAATTTTATATCTTTTATATTAATGTTTCGCCAATTATGTCCCAAATGCGGCAAGGCGTATTCAATCTTCTTGGATAATGACTATGTGCGTTGAATATTTCGTCACCTGTATATTTGGTTAAATACCATAAGATACAAAACACAAAACTTATGCTTTTTTACAAAATTCTATTCTATTATTTTATATTATCAAATAAAAAAAAATATCCATGCGGACAAGAATTCTATCTTAGGGGACAGAACCAAACCAGCCACCACAGGACACTTATAAAGAAGTGTAAAGATATATACATAATAAAACACTTGTTACTGGAAACAGGAAAAGCTGACACTCTAATCGCCCGATACGATATACCCATGAACATCTGTAACACTCTAAGTGTTCTGTTGATACGTCGCCGGCTTTTACGATAAACGAAGACTTTTTCCTTAATACTAGTTATATTGTAGTCGAATGAGAACTCAGTTGCGTGCTCAGTGATGTGTAAATGAAGGGTGGTAGAGTAATTTACTTGTAAGTGAACAGGCGTATTTATTTATTGAATTGTTTTCCAACAAGTAGAGTTTGAGCAGTGGTGGCCCAGTGGTATAGGCCCCGACGTACGTACTGTACGGGTACCGGTCGCGGGTTCGAACACAGGCAGGCGCTTTACTTAGGTTAATTTATTCTTATTATTTTATTTCATCACCACTTCCCCAATCTCCAAAAATGGTGAAGGAAAACATCATGAGGAAACCGGCATGTCTAAGAATCACCAAATTCGAAGATATGTCACATTCACCAACCCGTAGTGGGCTAGAGTGGTGGATTACTGCCCCTTCCCTCTCTCGAAGAAGAGGCCCCTGTCCCTGGGGAAAAATTTGGTATGTTTCCCCAGGGACAGAGCCTATAAGGCTAAAAGGCTGATTTATTATTATATTATTATAAGTTTTATATTATTAGAGTTTTGTTACTAATTATTGATGCAATAATAAATAACAGGACTTCTTACTGTCCCCACGAATCTATTTTTTTTACATTAATTATGGACAAATTAAACAATGCAACTTACTATGAACAAACATGCAACTTACCCATCAAGATGGCCTCAACTTCCTATCCGTGGTTTTGTATTATACCGTAACTAAAAAGGTTTGATAGGGCAATACATATTTAGTTTAAGTACGTCTATAAACATTCAGGAGAATGCCCACACATCCAAGGGTTTATTTTACATAAATTACATTATATGTAAAAGTAATAAAAATAAATATAGTGGGCTTGGAAAATTGCCTAACCTCGATAATCGTTTGGTCTATTGAGACTCCACAAAGCTAAGAGATATTAGTTTTTTCTGGGCATGTTTTTCAATAGACTCGGTCCGATTGAGCCACTGAAGTATGTCGAGGGAGCGAAATAAACCACTGAATTATGATTTTTTTGTTATGAAGGATAAACAGAGATATGTTAGCTTTTGTTAAGGAATATCCTGCAAAGTTTTTACAGAATGTAGTGTAGGCGAAAAGAGAGGAAAAATATGAAGCTTGATGATCTTGTATTTATTTATTTATTCTATTTAATTTTAGAGAATTTAATTTAAAAATAAAACAACGATGAGCTAGTTGTAATTAAGTCATTAGCAAAATTGAATTTGTTTTTTTACTAAGGAAACGTACAAATGTGATTTGATCGGCGTTTTACGTGCATCCTATTGTGCTGTCCCACACATTTTTTTGAGTTTTTTGATTTAATTCGTTTACGATCAGATTATAACATAGATTTAATAAATTATTAGGTAATACAGCAACTGATAAGCGATTAGAAATGTCTTCAGTAAATAAGAGACGCCATATTAAAATTTCCTTTTTACTCGCTTAGGATTAGTTTAAAAAACAACTTGGTTCCTCAAAGGCGACGGCAGCTGGCGTACGGAACGTTCAACGAGAACGGATTTATTGCTTCCATGTTTATGTAAGTTTCTCGAGTTTTGCGAGTCGCAGGGGCGAGGCGTTTGCGAATTTAAAACTTTAAGTCCACTGGGAGAAAAGTTAAAGCCTAGCCACGCTCGGTCGTACTAAGAATTAATAAATGCTTCGGAATTTACCGACCTCGTGCGATGAAACGTGGAAACATCGAAATCCGGTCATTAAACGGTGTAAGCTCAATGTTTTTAATGAAATATAATTAGGGTTTTGTATAATAATTTAGAGTTCGTGCTCGTTGATTTGAATCATACAATACATCCAAATTCCTGATGGCTATGAAAGTTTGAAGTGATTATTAAACCTGAAATAAATGATGAAGAAGACTTGGGTAATTTTTTTGTGAAGTAACGTGTACATTTTACAAAGCAAAGTGCATGCATAGCCTATTCCAAAATGTTCCTCAGTTTCACAATACGTATAGTTTAAAACTTGAAAGCTGTGAAGCAAATAAAACAAGATCATAAAAATATTAATATTATTTTTGTTGGTTAGTTAGAAATATGAAATGTTATTTGATATTATATATACGGAACACCGAACAAAAGCATTGTGAAAATAATCGCCTAGTGTTTCAACAATAATTCCCTTATTACTCAGCTCCAGCTATATTAATATCTAACGTCATAAGTAACGGTATTTCTAACTTATTAAATGTTAGTAGAACTTATATGATCATTATTTTGAGCGTGTAGCTTACTTCGGTTTTATTATATTTTATAGTTGAACTGTCAGTATTCGGGAGCAACAAAAATTAGTGGTGCTACTTATAAAATTGAATGTTAAAATTATAAGTGTATTATACAATCTTTATTAATATTATTAAGCGGAAGAGTTTGTTTGTTTGTATGTACTAATCTCAGTAACTACAAATAGAATAGGACTATAATATTTTGTCATTTAACAGTCAACTATTATGAAAATATATTTTTACTATTTAACATCACGCTGCGACTCTTAGGACCCGAGATAAAGGAAAAAAGGCATAAGCGTAAAAGAGATATAGATTTCTTAGCGCGGTCGACCGATACAGTGCGACGCGTTGGGTAAATTACATATTTTTCAGAAGTGTATGCGTGACGCTGTAAGAGGGCGCTTTTCTTAACTATAAAGTGTTTTTAATGCATACGTCTATGATGAGCTGTAACGGTCGGAGTGCTCCTCTTTTGTTTTAGGCAATTAAACTTGTTAACACATACATGTGTTATTTAATGATAATACATGATTGTGGCGAAAATAAGCATACTATATACCGCAGGGACAGTTATAAATATTTTTCGTTACTAATTCTTTACAAGTACCCTAAATTATTTCGTTGAAATGAAACGGTACGACGTGTGAAACGGCGGATCACAGCTAGTGCTATTATAAAATGATGAGATATGATAGGATTGTTAAAAAGGGAATGTAAAGTTCAACATGTTTTGATAAATTATAGCAACAATTAAGAAGTGTCATATCAAGAGTATCACAGATCTAATAGCGTATGCAGATGTCATCTATGTAAAATATACCACGGCCGCACAGAAGACAAGCGTGATGAAGAAGTATGCTCCTATTTTTTGTCTGATGATTGAGATGCCAGAGGCCCAATTTCAGTCCTCTTCCCCATCCCATTTCCTAATAAGGAGAGGAATAGGAGGAGGGAGAGTATAGATAGAAAAAGGCAATAAATACCTTTTCCTGTCTATCCCCTTAAAAGGTAGGCAACGCATCTGCGACAAATTTGCGTGTTGCAGATGGTTATGGGTAGCCTTCACTTAACATCAGGTGAACAACTTTACCATATTCTTCTATAAAAAAAGAACCCATCGGTTACTTTAAAATAATATATCACCTTAACAATTCGTGTAAAATCTCCTTCCTTTATTAAGTCTTTTTCGTCATTAAATCGTTTAAATTGAGAGACTGTTAATTACTGACGCTGTAATGTTGGGAAAGTACGAGGCTATGAAAGTATATTATCCCCTTTATTACCAATCAAATTCACTTTTAACTGAGGGTTCGTAAAAAGGGCGAGTGGGTTAATCTTTGGACGATTTAAATCTTAACAGTAACGGCCATAAGTTGTCACATAAACTTGTTTTAATCACATTTTGTTACCTAGTAACATTATGTAACCCGAGCAAAATATTCACGGCTGTAAAGTGTCATTATAGAACATAAGCCAGCGATGATCTTCTTTTATAAAACCAAAAATGATATAAATCTACATTGTTGCTGTTCAAAACGAACCGTGAAAGTCGTATTTGGACGTCCTTCACTGAGACTGGTCTCACACGGGTACACGCTGAAAATGGTTATTCCTTCCTTTCCTATTCATTTCCTCCACCGTCAAATCTTATATGTGACAAAAAAAGTGGAAGAGGAGTATAATTTGGCCTCTTCCTCTGGCTGTAGATAATTAGTGGTACCCCTTCGAAGCCTGGACGGGTTACTAGTTAGTGTGATAGTAACTTATTCACACGATGAACAAATTAGTTAAATATATAGATACAAAACTTAAATTCGTTTTTAATTTTTAATGTATTAATCACTGGTTATATACTGATAGTAATGGTATTAGTTAAAATATTTTAATAAAATTAATACCAATAAATGCAAATCATGTATTTTAGGGATGCAAATGATTTAATAAAAGGAACACAAGCAAAGGCCCCAAAATGTTTCTTAGCTGTACGTACACGTCAATGTCGTACACTGGCTTGTCGAAGCGATGCTTATTAGAATTTAATGTAAATGCGTCAGCTGGGTTGATATATATGGAAGTTTCTACTGACGTATTCGTAAATCGATTTTTGAGTGAGCACTAAGGACGATTATTAGGGTTGAGTTCGTCTGAAGCTATAAACGCAGGACACCTGGGGACTATTCTTTCGATATACCTTTGGTGACCACCCTATGATTACGCTAACTAAGCTTATCCTACCCTTCGCCACGTCTAAAAGAAAAACCGGACAGAGGAAATCGTTATGGACTGACTTCATAGATTAGTTAATACACATTTAGAGACTTTCCCAAACTACGATTTAACTTCGTCGGTTCAGCCAATTGTCGCCCACTGCTATACGTAGGCCTTTCTCATTTATCGCTACAAAGAACTATCGAATCGATTTTACTTACTGTAACTTTAATATGACGATAACAAAGAAACAAAAATACTGGCAATTAAAACAATGTTTGTAAGATCATAGCAAATACATCTTCTTTTTCTTCTTCGTACACTTTATTACTGAAGGTTATGCTTGTCTTAAAGTGCCTTCACTGACTTGTCAACAAGCTGCTTTGTCCTCGGCTTGTCTCAGGGCAGTCGGTATATCGAGTCAATATTGTTTGAACTTAGTCCAAGCAGCGGGTAGATGATGGACCCCACGGTCTTTTTCCTCGATATTTCCTATTAATATGGCCAAAGTTCCTGAGACCTCATTGGTAGCAGGTAGTAGATAGTTTATCGGTGATCTTCACTTGGTCGAGGATGAAATTCTCTCTACTGTTCACGGTATGCACAACGTTCTTCTCTTTCTTCTTTCTTTCTTCTTTCGGTCTGTTGCACGGATTGACTATGTACAAAAATATTGAGAATGTGAAACCGTCACTATCTCAATTAGATATTGCGTTCCGACAAATTAAAATATTTCACACTATGTGCACTCCACTTCATCACACTATCCTAAAGGCTAAAAACTATCTGCTTACAAAAGATACATTTATTGGCTTTCATAAAGTGAAGAAGAATTGAAATATATTTAAGAACGCTGAAAGGTTGATGCGATTTACAATGTAGTGAATAAAAGATACAGCGATGTGTAGCCAAGCAAAGTGCTCGAGAATGTTGTCCCGAAATAAATACGTTATTTCTATAGAATTTCTTCCAAAACAACTCTTGTTCTACGACTAAAGTAGTGTCAATACTCTTTCAAAAGGTTGCCTCTACAGTTTCCGCGGTCTTATTGCCCTAGTTCTCAAACGAAATGGAAATGGAAAATACACAAGACATTTAGTTTTATTTTATTTAGTTTGATAGCTATTTTAATAGGTCAAAAAAAGAAAACTTGTGAGCAAAACGAATAAATGCTTGCTGCGACTTGGTCGATTATTGGATCAGCCAAAGGGTGTATAGTAATGGATGTATGTTCAATGTGAAGAGTATACTTCACGTTATACATATTTTTAATGTTCGTTTTTAAATCATACACGATTATTCAATGACAATTTAATTTAAAATAAAGAGCAAAGTTCTGAGTCACAGCTCAGTATGAAATATACGGAGAGCAATTTCTTATATTCTTAAGACAAAGGAAAGAACGAAAAAAACTTTCCTCGGTAATGACGTTTATGGTAAAAATAGATTACGTTTCTTTTTTTTACATTTTTATAACCTGTTGTGTATCAAACCTAACCTTTTTAAAAGTTTTTATCGTTAAAAATTAAATTCAAGTGTGCTTGCGTCGTATTTATATACTTTCAAAGATAAAAAGAAATTCCTTCATACATAGTAATGTTATAAAAAATGCAATAACAGCCTCACCCGATTTTTACGCTTTAGATGCGCTTGAGACTTTGACTATGTAAATTAAGTTAAGCTGTATGAAACATGCAGTGTGGCAATCTGAAAATAAACAAATGCTATTCAAATTGGTTACTTTCATTACTTCTGTAATGTGATTATCCAAGGGCTGAGGTTCAAACCAAAACGAAATAACATACAATAGTTATACTGAAAGGAAGAACTAATCAACACGAACCTAATCAGAATATCTCACTGCGCCAAAAATGTAATAGTAGATTTAATTTTTAACCCAAAGGTTTAAAAACCCGAAGAACGTACACAAGAAAAAGTATCAGTCCTAGGAGCCCTACATAATAGATGTAGTATATGTATGTAGGTTTTAATGAGCTTATTTTATTATGCTATAACTTATGCTTGAATTTAATATTACGTTAATGTCAACTGCAATAATAACTGTCAAAGTGACTAGAAACTCCACGGAATATAACTTACGTTACTAAAGCGGACGCAACTATTGGTCAATTAATAGCCGTCTATGAATATTAGCAGACAAATTTATTAAATTGATTCTTGTGCAAACTAACTTGACATGCTAAATATTAATTAACAAGCGATTTCAAAAAAATAATCAAATAGTTATATACGCGTAGTATATAATACATTGACGACGACGACGAGTAAGCAGAAGTTTGATATACATCGTAACTTGGCATTGCATAGTTTATTTAGATTATTTAGATTGAGCTTTAGATTTTGAACATAACATCAGTACATGTTAGAGTAACCATTGGTTTACCCTGCGGAAAACACTCACACAGGACATTTTATCGTCTCAGTTTTTTCAGAGATATAGAAAGAGAGAGATAGAGAGAACCTTGTATCGCAACATGCTTATACGCCAGTGGAAATCCACGGTAACAGTAACCCATGAGCATGCATGTGTAGATGTATGAAAGATTAAGAAGCGAGAGTAGTGTACCATACACATAATCCCTGCTTACCCATGAAGGTTACAGCTGCTTATTTAAATCTATTTATCACAAAACAAATATTTACTTTTGATTGAAGTAGGATTTTCATTTTTTAAATGATGTAGTTTTTTTCAGCAGTAGCTAACGAGCGAGGCTGAAAAAAGAAAGTTTAGTGATGGATTTCAAACGTTTCATGTTGTCGCTCATGTTCCTAAAACTAGGTTAATGAGCAAGTAAAATAACGCAATGAAAATTAGGTTTTTTTTACTCAACTGTAGGTGAGAGACGCTACCACTTTTCGTTATGTATTGTTTGTATAACAATACTTTTAAGTAATTATATTTTTTTCCCAATTTTTAAGAGACGAAAGAAGTATATATATATATATGTCGAAGGATTATTATGATGGTTTGGTATATTTGGACGTTGCTCGGACATCTTTAGACCGT
>JWHW01038862.1:38020-68111 GCA_000931545.1 Papilio glaucus | reverse complement strand
TTAAGTTGCCTTAGTTTTAAATGGGTTGTAAAATGCAAATAGAGTTCTTCAAATGAGATTGGTTATTCCAGAGGGTAACGGACAAACAAACTATTCACCTTTATTATATTATTTGTAAACACATTGTTTATCAAAGCTGGCTCTCATTACCGTGACATGAATGTATAGAAGGGAGGTAAAAAGGGGGTAAATTTGTGGGTCTTCAAAATAAATAAAATACGAAATTAAATATAGACGACAAAATGTATTTTAGAACATAGTGTACAAGTAAAGTATTTTCCTTACTCTAATAAATAACGCCTTAAAAGCCAGTATGGAAAATTGTAATATAAGAAGTCGACAGACGACTCTTCATCTGCCTCGGAAATGTTTTTAAATTTTAACGCTAAACGAAATACAATGGATAAAGTTGGCGTTTTGAATTGAATCGGAATTTGCAACAACTTCTATTGTTGTGAATAAAACTTTAAATTGTTCTAGGGTTTTACTTTTCATAAATGTATTAATAACTTTAAATAATTCTCTTAATACTGTTTTTTAGAGTAGCAAAAAATAATAGATCAATTTGTTGTGAGCCTTATCTCTCAACAAAAGTAATTTTTGTATAATACATTTTATTATTAAATTGAACTGAATTTTAAGATAACAGATAGTTAGGATAGATAGTCGTTAAAAGCACAGATAATTTTTTTGTTATAAACCTTTTTTATAGAAAAAGTCGGAAAGCGAGCAACGGATCGCTTAAAGCTGAGTAATCACCGCCTCCCAAGAACATCCACAATATCAGAGAAACTTTAGGTGCGCTGTAGGACTTCAAAGAAGGTGTACGCTCTTTTATTGAAGGACCCTTAGTTGTATTGGTTTGGAAATACTGCTGGAGACACAAGGCGGCTACACGAAAGAATGTACGTACCCATACCTTATTATGAACAGTTCAATCCAACATGGCGCGCGATGTGTGCGTTATTTTTGTGTAGGCAAACGTATGTGCGTGACAAAAAGTTGATCGAACCACACCTGCCGCCTTGGTGTCACTACCGCCCAAGGCATAGCTGCACATTGACATAGGCTCTACGTGCGCGCCAAGTTGATGAACTATCTATTCTTGGCTTGGCCGGTGACTTTAATGATGACACACGCTGTCACGTAGACATGACTAGGGAAATATTTTTAATCTACGTTTAATTAATAATATGTCGGTTGCTGTGACAAAAATGTTTTAATTATGCAAATTTAGGATCCACCTCTGCAGTAACTACGTGAGTTTTTTACTTAATTCTTACAAATTGTGCCGTACGTTTTTTAAAAGAAGTCATCAGAACTTTGTAAATGAGTGCTTGGAGTATAATTTAACAAGTTTTATTTTCATACAATTTTTAGATACAAAATATCTTTTTTAACGTTTACTCTTTTTGTACAGGTACAATGAAAATACGACCAAGAATTCTCGTATATTAACTAATAGGTGCTAGCACTGTCAATTAGGCTACTCTACTAGTCTCCGTAAATTAAGAAGAGAGAAGTAAAGATTAACGTGAAACCTTTGTCTATCGTAAAATTGTAAGCATTGTTTGCCTACGTAACAACAGATATCTCTGTATACAAAGTGCTATAAGATATTGAACTATAATGTTTATATTATATTAATTTCAGTTTATGTACTACAGTTTTTTCTTTTTCAGAAGTTCTACCAACGATACTCTTGAAAGTCATGATGTTATAAAGTCAAGAAGCAGTATCCCAAAGAGACATAATGGAACAAAATATGACAAATTTAGAGAGTAATAAAAAGAGACCATATAGAAAATTGAAACACATTTACGTAAAACATATTCTCGTTGTTACGAGGCACTTTGGCAAGACCAATGCTTATATCGAAACATAAACGCCACTTTCTCGTAAACAAAGAACATTGTTAAAAAATTTAATACAACATTCAGTTAAAATGAAAAAAGTGTTTTGAATCCATGTTACTTGTTGTTCATGAAGTTATTACATCATGTACTAGTAGGTTGATAGATTACTTGTATAAACACGTAGCAAAAAAATTTACAAAATTCATTATCTAATAAACCTTTATTTTCAAATATTGTTTAATTTTGAGCACAGAAGATGAAACTTGAACAATATTTCACTTCTTTTGTTATTGAAAACTAATTCGCTTAATGTGAAACAATAAGAGGAGCTGACCGATTGCCCCTGATGACGTCTTCATCCACTCGCGCAGCCGACCGGCTCCGATTGCTTGCGTCCACTTTACCACTGCTCTTCCAGGCGGTTTGTGTGAAACGGCTCTGGACTGCTCGGTCAGTTCCAAGTATAATCTGCGCGGGTCTGCGTGAAAAGAAGATCCGTCCGATTCTTTCTGAGCCGGTCTATGTGAACGGACCCTAACTGAGTATAGTGGAATTAGTTCGCACACGGACATTAACAGTCGATTAGCCAACTTGGGACTTTAAGTCTGAGGATTAAAATTATAATTCCATATTAAAATAAGGAAAACAATTATTTATGTCATTTTTAATTAACAGGGTTGAGGTTGAGGCAAGTAAAATTATTTTACATTAAAAAAATAATTTAGTTTAAATAATAATTTTTAGTTCTCTTCTCTTAGTTCTTCGTTACTCTTAGTTATTTTGTTTGTATGATTCTGGTCAAGGTATTATAATAAAGTTGTGAAAAATGTAATTTTTATCGGTCCTTGGGTGGTTTTTTCAAAATAAATTTTGGATATCTTGAAATCGATAAAAACATACGTCGAATGGTTCCGATATAGTATAACGATAGGATCTCAAGACTTTTAACTTACTCTGGTTCACAGTAATCGTTGTCCATCCAGATTTAAAAAGTGAAATGTTGTAACATGAGAAATTTGACAAAAATCAAATCAAATTTGTCTATGGCTAGAAGCTATCGAATGCTATCTTTGATGGCTAGACTTTCAATAATCATCACTGAAATTTCATAGATACACTAGAATACAAATATATGTGTATCGAAATACACTTACCAAGTTTTGTACATTTATGCGTGCCATAAGAATCTTAATACTCTCGACTCATCTTGTCGCAATCTTAACCGTCAAAAGCACACTTAACCTCTCTTATCCCTGACTAAAGTGAAATGGCCTGCTACTAGAGTGCGGGAGAGAAAGTTCCAGAGAGCGGTTTCAACATTTTGCTTTCAAGTTAAGTTCTTTTATACGAAGCGTACGGTACTTCAAAATACATGTTAAATTCCAACTTGTTTCCCTTTGTGCGAGTCTTTCGTTTCTAACGCACTGGAAAAACGAACTTAAGACTCAACCAACTCGTGCAACTGAAGAACAGTAAAGTATATGTATTTACTTTTAAAACAAAAAAAAGTCGCAGAAAATTGCTAAAGAATCAATCAAAATATATCGTAGCTCGATCATAAAACCAATGATTGCCTTCTTTAAGATTTATTTATCCTGTGCCTAGGACGTAGAATTATTTTGTTGATCGAATGATTTAATAAACTAGCTTCTGAATCGGCTACTAAGGCAACAAGCGAATAAGCTGCAAATGCGTTGCCTACCTTTAAAGGTCAGAGGATAAACAGAAAAAATGATATTTCCTTTTCCTATCCATCTCGTCCTCCATCAAATTCTCTTCACTTTCCCATCCTTTTTATTAGAAAAGGGTGGGAAGAGGAAGAGGATCAGAATAAGTCCTCGGAATCGCACTCGTCAGACGAACGCTGAAATACTTCTACTTCAAACCTAGCAATTAGCTAGCTAAAAATATCACTAACTTTACTACTAAGAGCCCAAAGTGTTTATCATGATAAATTCACAAAATTGAAATGAAATTTAAACTGATTATCGACAAAACAGCCGTATATTTCAGTATTTGAAATCATTAACTTGATTAAACAAAATCTTATGAGCACGGTCAATATTGGTACTGGCATAGAAACATATTGTTGGCACATTGATTACACAACACAAAAAGTAACGTCTGGCCTAATTAAAGTAACATCACAACTTTTTTAATAAAAAATAGACTAGTGTTAGACCACGATACCACCTGATGTTAGGACATTGTGATTGAAATTTTGTTATCTATGGATTAGGATTTTAGGATTATCAATCGTATCAATAATATCAAAGCAACAGATGTAAATACAGATTTTAATGTATACTTATTACTTGTTTTATACTTACAATTATTCTCGAGGAGGGTTGGCGTCAAGCAGGTGGCCGGCTGTAAAAATTGTAGCTAAAACTTATACAGTATGGACTACGGTCATGCCATGCCAACCCCATAGAAGTGAAAAAGGGCAGAAAATGATAATAATACTTCGGAACTAAATCTTGAATCAAAAAGCAATCATTGAAATAGGTTTTGTAAAGAGAAATAAAGAGAAGTCTTACGGAATCACCTAGTTTAGTGTTCCAATTTTTTCTTCAAGATTGTTTCCGTTTCCCATTTACGGAATAAAATGAGAGCAACGTTCAAGATTTATCGATTCGTCTCTCACTTTGTGTAACAATAAGCTTGATTGTAATATACAATGTTACTGTCCGCATACAATGATACAGGTATACTTTTTTTTGGTTTCCTAATTAAAAGGAAACCCTTTGAGAACAACCAATATGCTGATTTATTTAAGTCTGTGAATGAAAAACAGGTAAAATCAAAGAGAATATTATTTTATACGTACATTAATAAATAACCAGTAGAAATAATTTAAGACATAATGCATTTTTTTTTCTTTTAAATATCTTTCATTATCATATCTACGAAATTTTAACATTTGTTTATTTATTTTTACATCTTTTCATATATTTTTCGACTCTACTCGATGAATAAATTATTCTAGAAATTTATCAAATATAATATATATATTTTTTCCTTATTTGTACTTTATAAATGTATACAATAGGTTACTTTTTTCTTTGGTGTATGATAATTACTTATTACTTTATTCGATATAAATTCGTAAAACATCTTGTGTCAAGATAAGTCAGTTTTCAAACTTAATTTGAGAGTGAAGTGTTTAAAATAGAAATTTATTCATTCGTGAAATTTAGATTGATGGGTCAGGATGAAAACTTGCAAAGATTATATCGAGTATCCTGTGCGAGAAACATCTCTAATAGCGAACTGCAAAGACTAAATATTTCAATAGATTCTGAATAACACAAATATTTCTTGCGAAAAATTATTTAGCCGCGTTAGGCGATTTTCGGTACAACTTATTTTTGTTACTATTGATTTTTCTTTCCTTCATATTTATGATCTAAACATTGTGTATGGTAACGAGCAAGTGGTACACCCCATATCAAGTGACCGCTACCCTTGGGCATCAGCAACAAGCTAATGAGTAGCAGATGTGTTGCCAACCTTTAATGGACAGAGGAGTGGGTAAACAGAAAATAGTTATAGCCTTTTCCTATTCATCCCCTCATCGGTTAAGTCCTCTTCCCCTTACCACTTATAAGCAAAAGATGGGAAGGAAAAGAGGACCAGAATTAGGCCTCCGGCACCTCACTCAACCGTCCAAACGTAGAATACATCTATTTCACGCCTGTCTTCTGTGAGGTCGTGGTATTTTAGTTGTTGCAGGCTCTACCACTGTTAATTTATGTTCCTTGGTTGTTCTGCGTAGTATCTTATATCTTTTATCAATGCAATTTGAGGCAGATGACAAAAATACATCAGTTCTTTATGAAAAGTACAAGAAATAACTTTCAGCATTTTATCATGCTTTGGGGACTACAAAATGTGTCTAATTTCAAAATGTGTTTTATTTGATAGATGACAGTCATGTTTTTTTTTAATCTATCAATATAAGTAAGCAAGCAAAGGGGATAGATGCAAAGTCCTGATCGACTAATCGCACAATGAGATTCTGATTAAAAGTAGGTTATATTTGTTTGGAAATTGTTTTGTAAAACCTTTCCTTTGTTCGTCCTCTTGATCAAGTAACAAACAGGAACGCTATCGTTCCTAGGTTTAAGTGATAAAAATCTAATTTAAAATGTCTGTCAGAAAATACTTGCTATTATATATATTTGATATTCTTCATACACGCTTTTTATTGTGGAAATATAGTCTCACATTCACCAAAGCGTTTACCATATTTGTTCATAATGCGAACAGAAGAGAATAATTTACGTGCGTCAATATTTCCGTCCAAATATGATGAGGGTAAGTATCTTCAAGACAAAGGAAAGCTCTGATCTTAAAGAACAGCCATAATTTGACACATTGTTTTTGACTATGCAGTAAAATGAAACCATAATGAAACAAAGAATTTCATTTCCCTATTTGCATTTGTCTGGATAGTAAATATCATAGTATTCAACTTAATTCATACGTATATTTCAAGTAAAACTTATTTTAACACGCTTTTATTACCTTGGCCTGTATCTACGTATCTATGTAACGACATATTAACGTGGATTTACACTGCCGAAACCTTTTACATAAATCATATTGTCATCTCACTTTGTATCGCGACACGATTTTACGTCAACGTCAACGTCACATCGACTTAAAATTTTGCATTCGTATTAATGACCGATGACAATAGATTTCATAATCCCCGTCCAATCCGAGATGGAAGGGAAGACCCTTTCCCTTCTTATCCTTATGAGCAAAGGGTGGGAAAGGGAAGACGAGTAAAATTAGGCCTCCGGCACCACACTCATCAAACGAACAGTTCACGGCTGTTTTCTGTGAGGTCGTGGTATTTCACCGGTCGAGCCCATTTCACCCATTCATGCAACAGATGTTGTTGCGGGCTCTACCACTGTTGAGTATTAGGATAAGAAAAATAATTTTAAGATTGATAATAAACCAACCTACTAGTAGTAAAATGAAATAACAATAAGCGGTTTACGTAACGGGAACTTTGCGTGATTATTAAACAGAGTTTAATCTATTATTAATATTAGTGAATGGATGCTAAAATCTACTAACTAATTCAATATATTGCGAATTTTAAAAGGGATTGTTTAAGGCTTGCCTTAGAAACAAGTTATTCTGTCGATCAACCATAAAATAAAAGACTCACTGCCGCACTCAGACGTTCTTTAAGTTTTTTTAAATACTATTTAAGTAATTTTCATTAAATCTGCTAATGAAATGAACATTCCAAAGACAACATTTCGACGGTCCCTACGTACACTATCGACACTGAAAACGGCTACTTTATTTTGTCCTCATTATATATAATGTGGACAATATAAAGTAGCCGTTTTCAGTTTCAATAGTGTACTTAGGGACCGTCGGTACACTATCGAAACTGAAAACGGCTACTTTATTTTGTCCTCATTATATATAATGTGGACAATATAAAGTAGCCGTTTTCAGTTTCGATAGTGTACGTAGGGACCGTCGATTTAAGAGTTCAGAGCGGGGCATTGTCAAAATTCATACATCGTTACGACCTCGGTGTATCCGTGCAGAAAAAGACTTGATGTTGTGATGAAATGGTTTCTCTTAAACAACTAAATATTATAATTTACGGGAAAATACATGTTACCCAGATCATCTATATTATCTACCTTTGATTAAAAAAGCTAAGCTGTTTTCTATAAAAAAATATTTTGCAAGTATAAGGATTATTTACGATAGATATAAACGATATGAACGTTTTTTGGCTAATACAAAAATTAATCTCATTCTCATCATATGTATTGTATGTACAATGGTAAGTATGATAGTGTCAAATTATCTAGTAGTTTAATTAATCATGAATGCAAGAAAAACAAAAAATGGGCTTCCAGTTATAGACATTAAGGAAGGTATCATTTCAATTTTTATTAAAAAGGACAGTTACGAGGTTAATTTCTTCAGTAGTTATTTAACGTCATCCTAGAAAACGACTGCTGGTAAATATCCATTATCTCTCCATTCATGTTCTATAAAATAAATGGACACCCGCATGTCACATGATATATCAGCATCTAATAAAAAAACAAAAATATTTCTATGATATCTTGATTACATATGTAATGACTTTGATACTATACTATACATGTAATGAATTTGAGTTGACTGTAGCGTAATGTTCGAACGTAGCGTTGTTTCTGGAAAATGATTTGGTTTCTTTTTTTGAAATATATCTTCTTCATGAACAAACATACACCGACACAAGTTCAACGATAATGATTAAACTGTAACGTCAAACTTAATGTCAAAATCAAACATTAAATAGTTAAGGAAAGGATATTCTGTATTTAACTTTAATTGACATTATGACGCGTTAATGAACATTTAACCGATTCAGAGAGTGCACTTTTTTAAATCTGTAATAAGGGACGGTTTATATAACCATTAATTGACTCTGAGTGCGGCAGTCAGGAGTACGAAATTACTAGCTTTTACGTTAATTTTGATTCTAGTTTGAATGTATAATTTTACAATGAGAGACAAGAGCAGGCGGTTTCATTACAACTGATGACAGCATTGGCGCACGGGCTGCATTGTCTTGAACACTATTTCTATGGTAATTTTAGCCACATATATGTTCCGTGTCTGTGGAAATGTTTTATGCATGGTTACAGCTTTTGCAAGATGGTATCGGTCATGGATACTGGTCATCGATAAAAATAATAAATGAAAATTGTATCGTACGCTATGCATATTCTTACATCCATATATAGACTTTTACTCTATCGTACACCAAAGACTCGTTAAGTTTGAATTTGGTAAAATGCTCACGTACAGGTCGTAAAGGTGTGAGCGTGATATTTGCATAATTTGACAAACATTTGAAAAATATACATTACAGAAGCCATGACATTACTTTAACATTAAATGTCATATTTACTTTGTTACTGACTTACTAAAGAAATAATTATAATCTTGTCATATTGGTGAAAGAATTGTGTGGAAGAAATGTGGTGGAAAACATTTTTTGTGCATTATAAAATACTAATTTATACGTTTTTTATAATACTTGTAACAAATATAAGTCAAAAAGATTGCACTGGTTGAGGATTTATAATGTAATAAATAGAAGGTAAACAATAATTAAAATTAATTACAATTAACTAAAAACTAATATACAGTTTTTTATGAATTATATATAGTTAATTAGCTTAACTATTTTACTGATACGATTAATTAATTTTTATAAGTACGAAGTGAGCAAGATGTTCTTTTTCGTTATTACCATTACGAGAATAATTACGTAATCAGTGTGATTACCTCAACATTTTAGATGGTAAGTTCTTTGCTAGCGAAACTCAAGAACATAATCTATACTTAAAATAATGTACACGAATGTGTAAAGGTGTAAATAATATAATAATAAATTAGCCTTTTTTAGTATGTTTCCCAATTGCAGGGACAATGGCCTCCTCTCCGAGAGAGGGAAGGGGCCACGCTGGCCCAGTGCGGGTTGGTGGATGTCACATGTGTTCGAATTTGGTGGTTCTAAGACATGCCGGTTTCCGCATGATGTTTTCCTTCATCGTTTTGTAGTAGAGGTGATAAAATAAATTACACAAAATAAAGCGCCTACTGGGTTCGAACCCGCGACCTCCAGTACGTAAGTCGGGGCCTAAACCACTGAGCGACCACTGCTCCTGTTTCATTCCACTGTAAAGAAAGGCGCAATTATTAAAATAAAAAAACAGTAATTGAGGACTGACGTTAGGAGTGAAAACAAAAACAACGCTACAACCTCTCCCGCCACTATTCCCCACTCTCCCTACTCTCCCACTCCCATTTCTCCCCCTTACTTTATTATATTACCACAGATAATGATTAAGGCAGTATTGAAATCTAAGCCAAGGTCTTCACATACTTTTTTATATCTAATCAATTTTCACATTTTTAAAAAGAAGCATACTAATGCGTAGTAGTATGTATTGATCAATATACATAGTTCGACGTGGACGTTCCATTTGCTTCATTTGCGGCAGTGGTCATTTAGGACAAAGCGTATTTCGAGAGTATTCCGAGCGTACATGGCAATTCGTTTCCCTAATTTTGCAAAGTGGATTAACTTATTCTACCTGACTATTTAAAAAGTTGTTTTCATTTTAATCCTTACATAAGTGATACCGTCCAGGTGATTTCATTTGTTTCATGGTAATCATTATGAAGTAATGTTTGTTTTGTCGCCGTGTCTGTCTAGACACGATCAACTCAAGAACTAAGCTTTGGATTACGTACAAAGTAGATTCAATACGGTTTTCATCATACAACGTTGTTCATACGGAAGGGCTTAGTATATTTAATTCATTATTTTGTAGATTTAATAGATCGGTATGACTTTACAGAAAAAAGAAATTGGCCTATGATTTACTATCCGTGCGCAGTCGGGTATGAAAGTCGTGATGCATAATAGCAACCGCAGCTATTCAATGCAACGGTTCTGTCTCTTCGCCCCTTCTTTTTTAGAATAGAACAATAAATGGAATAGAAATGATTAAAATTTTGTTTGCTAAGCCGATAAAATCTGTTAGCTAATGAGAAACAAGACTTTCACGCCCAGTAAACAGTAATTAAGGAGGCGTGTGAGAATGAAGACGATTAAATTTAATCGTATTTAGTATAAAATATAAATAAATTATTGAAAGTCTTTTACCAGCTGCCCCCCAAGTTTTCAAACGATGAGGGAGTTAGGTGAGTTTCATAAGTCAAGAATTCTGACAATTTGTTAACTGACTAAAACTTAGTGATTTAAAACTGACTAATTTAGAAAAGACACATGGACTCACAAAATACAGTCAAGGAATAGCAACAACATTTATTATGCGTCGTTATAATCTCCGGACCATAAGATTGAACCACAAATACAAATTGTTTTGATACTATAGCCTAATAAATCATGCAAAAAAACTATATTTTGTTTTTGTATGTTGTGTGCGGCCGAAAGATTCTAAAGTGGCGGCCACGTACAGATCGACGCAGAATAGGTACGCGTCCCAAACGATGGACCGATGAACTGGTCAAAGTTGTGGGAGCTCGCTGGATGAGGGCGGCAGAGGACCGATCTTTGTGGCGATCAATAAGGGTCCAGGGTCTACGTCCAACAGTGGGCGAATATTGGTTAAAATTATATTGCATGTATCATCTGTGGTGGTAAATAAAAACCTAAAACAAATTTACATCGTGATCGTTTGCTCAGTAGGTACAAGTTTATGTGCTATATCGCCAATGCCGAAGGAAAATAAAATCATTAAAATAAGTAACTGAATGAAAATAAAATCATTATTATTTAAAATTAATGAGAAAAATTAGATATGCCAATTCTCATTATAAAAGAACATAAATTGTGATTCAATAATATATATACTATCGGTTTCGTATATCGTCTCTAGTTTGAACCCATAAAAGAGACATTAATGCTTCATATCTTTTTAGGTTAAATTATTAAATCTGTTCAAACATATTTGCTAGAATATATTCTAGTGCAATACAAATAGAATATTAAATATAGCAGACCACCAAAATTCAGGCATATTGTAATTTATTGCCACTAAAAATTGGTGTTAAAGAGATAAATTATTTTACTACGTTATTAACGATGTTGTGGTGGATTATAACTATTATCGGTGACGATAAGCTTAATTTAAAAATTATTTCATTAAATTTGTTGAAATATCTTTCACAGATTCAAAATATTTACCTGCTATTCGGTGCTTTGGCTATTCGTTTTGGGAGTAATGTTTTTTTTTATATAAGAGATGGGGGCAAACGAGCGGCGGGAAAACCGAGGTGATCAACGTCGCCCATGGACATTACAGAACAGCGCAACGTAGGGAAGCCTCTTACGAGATGATCGAATATACACGACCCTACAGAATCCAGGAATAAAATAGAAGTATACTTCTTTGTTTCGTCTGCTGACTCAGGTGCCCCAGACACTATCCTTACCTCTTCACTATTTTCTTTTCCTTACGTATATCCCCACCTCATTCCTACTATCTGCATCCATAGCTCTTTAACTTCACCCATCACTAAACGATAGTTGCGCCGTTTGTTCGTTTATAATCTACCACAAAATGTTGTATCAACATTTTGTACGTCGGTTACATACAATTCAATCAACATAACAACAGTTTGTACAGGAGAGTTAATAATTGCGATCAAAAACCTGACGGTGCGTCTCATTGGTTGTCTGGTGTCAACACAGGCGGCAACCGTGACGATGGGCACCCAGCCCGTTTTAATACTAGTCTTGTGAACTGTAGTAAAATTTAGGTAATTCTTAGATTATTTACTCGTAAATTGAGATGAATATAATCATGTACAAATTACTAAATACATATAAAAAATATTATAAAGTTAAGTCGACAAATTTAAATGGTTTTTTTAAATGCCGTGTTAATGAGAGCATCGGATTTGAAGTGAAAATGAATGGCCTCTGTAAACTGGTAGCGTCGAGCAAAGAGAGAAATCAGTAAAAATACAACGCAAAATTAACGTATTTTGTATTACACGAGGATCAAAGAACTGATAATAAAATATAAAATGTGAGTAAAGTTAAAAGAGCTCATACCTATAATATGCTACTAGGAGTAGCATAGGAGTTTTAACATTACGGAGATAGTTACTAATCCTAATAATGTTTAGGTAACCCTTGCAACTGGACCGTCTGTTACAAATCTAGTTGACAGATGCTCGTTCAAAATTAAACACAGTTTAAAGACGAAATATTATTTTATTTAAAGTAACAGAAGTAAACCAATACACACAAATCAAATTTAATGTGGTTTTTATTTTACTATTTAAATGAATATTAAGTAAAATTTAAAAGACCCAGAAATGTATTACGTGTTTGATAATCACTGCCATAAAATAAATTTGTTAGCATTCAATATTCAAATTGTGATCCTGCCTCCGTACGATAACAAAATTACGCAATCAAGTTAAATTGTACGATTGCTATAAGAAGAAATTACTAAAATCTAACGCCGTCTTAAGTCGTATTCATTTGTAACGTTTGTTAAATTTAAATGAGGATTTTATTGTTTACTAGGAATAAGGATTAACCTGTTTTTCGTCATTCGACACTAGTAAAATCTTGGTGTAGATTTGTATCTTGTGATATAAATGAGAACATTTTCGCTTTTTTTATCCCATAGAACAAATTCCACGATGTCTTAAATATTGCCATCCTATAGCAAAGAGGTCGTTTACTTCTTTTGTCCCTTATGACATAGTTATGTTCCTTTTTTTTGGAAGAATGTGGCAAGCGATCAAGCGGGTCAACTGATGTTAAGTGACCGCTACCCGTAGACATCCGCAACAAGCAAATGAGATACAAATGCGTTGCCTACATTTAATGGATAGATAGGAAAAATATATTTCTTTAAACTCATTCATCCCCTCCCCGTTTCTCTTCCCTCTTTCCGTTTCCATCCTATCCTTATTAGGAAAGAATGGGAAAAGAGTTCTGAAATTGGGACCCCAGCACCTGACTCATCACGCGAACTGCAGATTGCTCTAACGCCTTGAACTAGACTTGTAAATAGTTGGTTGATGAAAAGATAACTTTTTGAAAAGATTACAAAAGTCACGTTAGTCGTGATAAAAATGTTTAGAGAATGTACAAAATATTAAGGGTTATTTTTATAAAAGCAATGTTATTTAACAAAATGAAAACATTAAAACTTCTGTGTTGTCTTAAATTATGTTGATGGCCCCTAGATAAGCAGCGTTTCATAGCGGCGAGGGTACGCAGAATTATCTACGCAAAATAAACCCTTAAATTATCTCCGTGTGCTGAAAATAGATATAAACGTAATGGCGTAATATATTTTATGATAACATATTAAAAGTTTTTAAAGGTTTTCGCATGGTTATAAGTCATAACAATGAATATTATCTATGTATATAAATATTACTTAGTAGGCATATGTACTATATTTTATGTATAACTTTATATTTTTATTATAACTTTGTAAATTGAAATAATTTTTGTTAAAACATTTTTCAACCAAACTGGTTGTTTTATGATTTTCACTTCGCCCAATTCCATTTTTAACTCTAGATGTCGATTATCATATACGTTGAAGATGTATATATTTCATAATAACCAAATTTACGCAAGTAAAAGTACAAACTTCTTATCGCAAGTACAATTTTTCAACGCAATAATTTTTTCTAAGAAAGTACTTGAACAGGACCTCATTTGATATCCCGCTATAGACACGGATTATGGTAATAGCGCATTACTCTAAACACTAACACATTAGTTTTTATCGACTATGACAATATTTTGTCCACCTTTATACATTATCAATGAAATTAATTTTATTAGAGTTTTTCGTGTCAGTTATATACAAATCTTTAATAGTTTCAGTGTTTATATATTTAATAATGATGAGTTAAAAATTTAATTTAATCATAATTTATAAATTTACTGTATTAAATATCAAAATTTACCAATGACTACTTTACAACTCTCACCGAAACTTGAATTATGATTTTATACGAGTTGAGTACAAGGCGTGTCGTATCTCAATCATGACAAATTGTTTTGTCACCGTTATTGGAACTCTTTTAAAACATATTACAAAACCACTATTAAATGAGCTCATGTTATTTTAGGGTGACTTCTCTAAGTATTATATCCCGATTTAATCCTAAATAATATTATAAATGCGAAAGGTGTTGAGTTTTTACGCGTGAACTACTCGACAGACAATCATGAAAATTTGTACACATGTCCTCAAGAGTATAGAAAATGACTCAGCTTTTGTCCCGAACAAATAAACCTTCCCGAGGCAAAGAAAAATATAACCTACTATCGGTTGCCATAGTAAGACAGTGTGACATGACAGTGACAACTTCTCGACATTTTGCTATTGTCCTGTCATTACCATGGCGACCGATAACAACTTTTTGACCTGTACCAAGTTATACGCGAAATCAAGTTACAAAATTTTCCGACGAAGAAAATAAAAAACAAATGAATGCAAAGCCACGGGCAACTACTAATAGTATTTAAAAATAAACGCAGTTATTTAATTTATCTTTCCGTTAACTGATTTATAATAACAAAAGGCTACAAACGAGCCAGCGGGTCACCCGATTTTATATGACATCCACTACCCCTTAATATAAGCAACTATTGTAGCACTTACAGATGCATTGTCAGCTACGGGTTAGTGCATACCGTACAGGAAACAATATAGGTTTGAAGTAAAGGAATACTTTTGTTTGCTGCGAGGTAGTGGTACTTTCATAGTTCAATACATTAGCCCTTTGTTCCAGTCACAGTTTTAGGACGTATTCGAGCCTCACACTGGGGGATATACGTTCATAATAATTCTTAATAATCTATGTAAAGTCCCAGAATTCTAACTGTTATGTTCACTTTGTGCTAGGAAATGATGATAATAATATTAGAACCCAGTATTATGCTCTCCATGCTCCGTATCCGTACCCTCTATTAATGAATAAAGACATTAATTTATCAATTTAATACAATGTAAATATATTAAAAATTCTAATATGACCGACAAATAAATATATTATTACTTGTAATATATTCGAGCCAATAGAGTTTCGTCCGAAACGTTCCAGCGTCAAAAGGACTTGATCAATACTATTCCATCCACAAATATTTGTTTAGGTCTCCAGGATCTTGGATTTGTAGAAAATTACGTTTATATTTCACAATGTGAATGGTATGGATTTCGGCAGTGGTGCTATCTTCCCGGAATGGAATGCGTTATCACTATCTTACCTAAAGGATATTACCGATTTGACACAAGTGAATTATTATCATCACTTTTATGGAGAAGCAAACGGTTCCTGGATTAATAAGCGACCGGCGCAAACCATAGAATCCTATAACAACCAGATAAAGTGTATTGAACTTCTACACGGGTGTCTCAAGGTGCTTTAAAAAAATTGATGAAGTCCAGTCCATTAAATCGAGTAGCTCCTGGGTCTTGGAAAGTTATTAAAAATTATTATTTCCCTATCCATCCACTACCCAGTCAAATGCTTTTCAATACACAAATTACAAGAAACAATACACAAATTACAGATCAGCTTTAATTTTTAAAATAAACAATTAATAAATTGCTTTTAGTTTAATTTTCAAATATATATTTAGGATTAATTTCATTGTACAACGCAGCTGACTCTGGCAGCCTCGAAGCTGTTTGATATTGGATTGGAAATTGATTTTAAACCTGAGTTAGAATTTCTAGAAGCCATTTATTCGATCTCAATTTCTAGACTACTTTAATTGGATTCTTAGATTTTTATTATTTAGGTTAGATCAATCATGATGACAAGATCATCTCATCATGAAAAGAAAGGTATAAAATCTTTTGTATTGCCGTCTGTCTATACTACGTGTTTGACCGTCTACGCTCAATTTTTGTTACTTACTTTACCATCTTCAAGTTTTATTCAAAGGTCCTTCTCCAAGGTGCAATATTTATCAACACCAATAATATAAGTAAATATATATTCTCCAGGAAATAATAAGTATTTCTATTTATTTTATATCCTGGAGCAATTTATTGATTGAAGCATAATTCAGTACTTAGCTAATGATCGCATTGCGCCAAAGTTAAATGGAGCTAATAAATTAGTTCTAAATGAGAAGCCGTTAAGAACTAATTTATAGACTATGTCGCTTAAAAGAACATTGTAGCTTTATGTTGTATTGTTTTCGTGATGATTGATAAAAATACAAATCCAAGTCTATGGATATACATTTATTAGACGGTATAACTGACTTGCATATAGTCCATACAGATATATAAAGTTGCAGTGTCTGTATGTAATGTGAAAATAAAATTTCCATACTCAATACAATTTTGACACCGACTCCAAAATAAAAATATGATTTTTTATTATTTTTGAATATATATTTTTTGACGTCGGTTTTGTTTTTGTTATTGATAATTGTCGTGAGCACTTGCGCTTTTTTTACTTTACCATTTTTTTTTACTTTAAAATTGAATAGCATCGATACCAAGTGAAATGTATTACTATAGAAATAAACAAAATTAAATTGTTTGTAATATCAAAATATATTTTTTATACTGACGTTTCTTCATTCATTCGATGTTTTATTTTGTAGGTGTATGTTACGGTAAAAACAATTAATGTAAAAGTTTACAAACTTTTATTCTACGATGTAATTAAAATTTTTTATTTATATCCACGCGGACGAAGTCGCGGGTAACAGCTAGTTTAATAATGTATATCTAATCCATCAGTCTATAAGATATATTCGTGTTCCTCCCAGGAAGGTCATCATTTCTTATAATGGAAGTCATATACAGTCCTAGGACATTTCTTGCTTATTAGGGCAAAGATAATGATTCTTTAATAACAAATAAATTTATCATATCTCAATGATGTTATAAATTTTGAATAATATAAAATAACAAGAAAATCTTACATGGAAGCGAAGTTAGAACAAATAGTTAGCGTTTACTGTCCTGGGATATAGCGTTCCTTGCATGAATACTAACCGCATTGGTTAAGCCTACGTCATAATCCAGCATAAGTTTCAGCATTATTATTATAGCAATAGAAAATGTGTGCAAATCGTAATAAAATGTAATACATTTCGAAACACAGAGATTTATATTATTATGTAGGCGAACACTAAAATAAGATTTTTCTTAATTCACAACCTATAGTTCTAATGTAGGGGGGATGATTTTTTTTAGGGAAACATTACGGGGTGAACCTCTAGTTTATTTATAAAATGTGTATGTGTAATGTGTAAATTCCGTTACGATTTTTAATACATTCACTAATTTCATTGCATCTGTTCTAGTCTACTATGCGAACATGGCAATAGCTAGAATTTACAAAAGGTATGCTTCGTTGGTTTTGGAATGCCCAAAGGATGATTCTATAGATTTTGTTTGTGATCTTGTCTTGGGATCGTTGGTTGTGAATAATACACGTTAAAATTTTAAGTATTGTTTGCAATAATATTATAAAGAGTAAGATGAAATTTAAGTAATATTCGTATTTTTTTAAAGTAATTTTGAAAATTATTGAAAATTAGCCTTCACTGTCTCCTTTTTGTTCACTGGGAAATTAAAACCTTGACTTATACTTATATAAAAACTACGTCGTAGCAAAGAGTTATTGAGGACAGAAATAAAGGTCGAGGTGAAATATTACTTTGAGCGTATAAAGGTTAAAGAAAAGTACTGTTACGTGTAGTTACCGGTGATCTATACAACTAAATAAGGCATTTCTATTTTAAGTGCGTAGCTTTATTTTAGTACGTACTTATTACTATTTATTGTATTATTATTAATCAATTTAAAAGAAAACAAGCTATGAGTGTTGTAAATCTTAGCAAGGTGGGGAAATCTAGTCTAAAATATTATTATAATTATTAAATGTTGGCTACGCACAGCCCTCAGTTACCTCCGTTACTCAACACCACCGACCTCCACCAGAGTGGCCTGCTCGCAAGCACGACAACCACCTCTGATACGGTTGGATTATCTTGCAAGCTTAACTAACCTCGCTCAATATCATAACTTCTTTATTCTGCTATATAGCAACACGATAAGCAATTTGCATCTGCCACATATCTGTGATAAAAGATGTCGAAATTGAAGCACTGTAAACGACGTGCCGTTCCCGATATCTCTTTAAAGGCGGTCACCTGAACGTATACAACGTACTAATAACGTTGGCAACTACTGAACCCACAAAAGCACGTAACTGTAATACGCTACGCTAGTTTGGTCGTATAATGTTAACTTTCAGTAACACAAGTGTACACTCGTTAGTCCGCGAGTTTCTTCTTCCGCAATAACTGAAAAATAATGTTCCAACACGTAAGCAGCGAAAACTGTAAAATTGTGAATCGTAAAGATCATTAGTATTTCAGGACAGTCTCTTGTTATGAAAATTAAGGGTATCTGTAAATCACGGTAGTTTACATCTTAAATTTTAAACATTATAAATTATGCCGCGATTTTAGTATTAATGTGATTTTTAATCTTTCAAAAATCTTTTGCACTATTTTATGACACTCGATTGAGGAATAACTTTTGTATTTCATTTTGAAATTTTAATGCATGTAAAATCTTTCTTAAATCACTTTTTAATATTAGTTTTTTTTATTCAGCCTATCATATGCAAACAGGTTAAGTCCTTTTCATATTTGGCCTTGGTGCCTGCCCCAGCTTCATTTCGGATGAATCTTATTCATATCAGTGTAACATTTGTACTTATCACTCTGATATGAATTGCTGATATAGTGAAACATCGCGAGGATCGTTATTAGTCGGACGCATCCCTTCTCGTCAGGCTCGCAGTTACATTACGCATCGCTGACTGGTATTCTGTTATTCTTCTTCCGTCTTCATGGAATTCCACCATTATCTCTCCCGTGTCGTTTTACGCATACGCATTACCTGTTTACTTTTGTTGTTTTCGTACTAATCGAATCCAGGATGGGAAGGCTTCATGGGGTAAACATTCAACATAGGATTTACGTACAATTTTCTCCGAACACTTCATTAATTGGTGAAAAGCGTAGGTATTAAAATCTTTTCAGTAGTTTTAGAGTGTTCAGACAGACAGACGCGGATTTTGTTATTTGTCAATCTTCGCTAAAACCCCGTTTTCCTTTCCTAATACAGATTAACCATTTAATATTTAGTATCTACCGTCTTAGACGAACTACATCAGCAGTATTTGACTCTATTAGGCAATTAAGACGTCGACGAAAGGAACAACTTAATCGCGCAGTTTGATATATTGATTACAGAGTAGTTACCTGACAGACAAGACTCATCGCCTCAGACATCAGACAGGTAGTTTGAGTGGAAGTTACATCACGCGAAGGTACAACTTCGTAACTTCAGTAATGTTCTCTCAGTAACGTCTATATTTATCTCTACATTATCCGTCCGTTATCGTCCGAATTATATATACGGTTTATGTTACTACAATTATTTTATCATGGTATGTTGAGGACAATTTTTGTATAGTGACTAGTAATCCGACAAGATATAAGATGTTCTTAATTATGTGGTATTACGTGGTAATAGTAAAACTTCTTAATATTACAAAGTAAAGTAGTTATAATTATAACTAGTGAAAACTGACCCTGAAACCTTATCATAAAACTGTAATCACTAACATTTCAAGGACTCTTATTACTTTTCGGTATATATTTACATTTATAACAATGTCGTATACTTTGAGTTCACTACTTATATATTTGCGATTTCTACGCATGTTTCGAACATGCAAATAAATATTTACTTATGTTATGCGTGCGTGAATATGTTAAATTAATCTTACAGTGTCGCATGTTCCACTTACGGCAACTTCCGTCCCGACGTAGCAGAAGACGATACGTAACTTGCGACATGAAGGCCGCGGGATCACTTTTGCCAAACTATTAACAATGATAGTATATCAATCCAGGAATATAAACTGTATATACTTACATATTTTGTTATGACAGATTTTTTTAATGTAAGTCAGAAAATATGTCTAGTTCAATTTATCTAGTATATATGTTACTACGTAGATTTCAACCCTAAAGCCTTGTACTGAAAACGTCGTTATTCGCAGATCAATCAGTTAAGATTATGTATCTAATATTAACAAATTCGTGTTCGTTACATCATGTATAACTCTAGAAGAGCGAAGAGAAATCTAACATATCGAAGATCCGTTAGATTTGTCTTCACCCCGAATAGCAGAATAATTAAAAAGATATCAAAAAAAATGAAGAAGAAAAATGTCAATAAAATATGTAATCTCATGCATTTTTCTTATGCGACATTATATCTCATTAAAATACAGAAACTACACAAAATCCTAATTTCACATCCGGACTTATACAACAAAACGAAAAATGTCGTATATGTTCACGTTGATTCTATGAAGGGATCAACCTGATTCTTCTTCTATTCGACAACTTATAAGGTAAAAGAACAACAATTCAATCTACGGCGGAACTAAGTTTGTCCTGTCAGTTGTTTCCATAAAATTTAATCATAATTAAAAAAAAAATATCTGCCTGTCTACGTGACATATACCTATTTTGAGGATAAATATCCGTTAGAGAATTTCTCTGACAATACTTCTACTAAATAATATGACACGGCTGCATAATTCTGATAGACCAGATGCATAATTTGTACCAGAGTTTTTATGGACCTACGTGTAAGGCGGTAAACCTACTCCCATAAGTGACTAAGCCAACAACATATAATTATGTGTGCATACAGAAAAAGCAAAACAATACCTTAAAAACAGATTCATTACTTAAGAGACGTTCGTTTCTATAATTTATTCAGTGAAATCTAGACTAACAACCTTTTGCGCAAACAACCAAATTGAGTACTACATTAGGTCGACATTCTGGATAAATTTCTCTTCGCGCAAGTAACTTTTACGTTGAAACTTTTCTCACATTTTAGCTAATTAGTAATAACGCCGTGAGGAAGTGTTATATTAATAATGTTCGTAACATTAGACCGTCTTATAACTTTATCGTAAGTTTAAGCGAGGATACTCAATTGGCTGTTTTGACTTTTCATGATAGGATTCACTGTCTTATTTGTCCGGTCAAGTTTTGCAGTACATAACTTTTATCGCAATACTTTTTAATACATTGTTAGCTATCATTTATTCTCATGTGATAAATTAACATTTATGTTTCGTACTCAAATAAACAAGGAAGGAACAAGGCAACAATTAAAATATTAAATAACCTTACAAAGTGCAGCTCTATTATAGCGGAGGAAGTTAATTCAATCAATTAGGCGACGGAACGCGAAAGCTCTTTGTTGCACCTGCAGCTACCGGCGATAAATAAATGAAATGTGGTTAACCCCCTTTACGTGAGCAAATAGAACTTTTATTTTTCAAATTTATCATAAATTATTAGTTGTAATAGTGGCGTCGCAGCACCATTCATATTGTACTTGACTTATAGCATAGGTTAATACTTACTCCGCTCACCCAGGGACCCACAGTGGGTCTTGGCCTCCGACACAAGAGATCAGCATCACCGCCAGTATCGCACGATCTCTTGGAAATCATATATGTACCACCAGATATCGCTGGAACTGGATCTACTAGAGCTCAAAACAGTTACGTATTTATAGTTTATCGTAAATTCTTAAATAAAGGTGGTTCGAGTAAACAGTCGATCAACAGAGATCAAGCTATGGTGCTCAGCCGTCCAGCAAAACGAAGACGGAATCGACCATGCGGCAATACATATTGGTCTCATAACATCCGATTGTGATGTAGAGTTTTCAACCATACGTTAGTAACATAATATCGATGACACCTTCACCTAACATAAGGTGAGACTCTACGGCTTCGGTCTCCTATAATTAAGTGTGCTTAGTAATATATCCCATATTATTAAGCAAACTTAAGTCTAGGAGAGCGCCTCCAGTAGATTTCGTAACCATACGTGCTCCTAACATTGGTTATATATTGATGTATTTAAGTGGTATATGCCACAGTCAATAAAAAATAATTAAAACTTAAAAAAATGCAAGAAAAATAATTGTATAAGAGTTCGCTGAAACTGTTCCAAATTCGAACAACTTATTATCGTCTCGCCCGATCACACTTTTCGTAACGCTCTCGTCGCGCATTCACCAGCTTACCCTACGCCCGATCACACTTTTCGTAACGCTCTCGTCGCGCATTCACCAGCTTACGCTTCGCCCGATCACACTTTTCGTAACGCTCTCTTCGGACATTCACCAGCTTACTCCCCAAGTCAAGCGTGCCTTAAGAAGTTTTCACTTCAAAAATCTACGAAATAAACGTAAGCTCCATGTCATGATTTACTATGTGACGGGAATAAAAATTTTCCATAAAAAGAAGTATATTTCATACACACGGCACTTGCGGGTTGTTACCTAAGATGAATGGTGGATACAATTCCTTCTTTCCCTTTCAATCGCCTAGTATATACATTAGACATGTTTCTAGACCTAAATGTATGATCTTTATGTGAATGTGAATCTCTATAATCATTTTTGTACGTCAGTTCGATAAAGATTACCTTAACGTAGCTGACCGCCGACAAAAAAGTAAACAAAAAAATATAATGCAAAAGAAAATAAGAATTCTACGATGAACATTGATTAAGTTCGACCGCAAAAGGTAGTCCCGAGACGAACATTGTTTAGTTTGATAATCATCAAGCGAATTAGCAGACCGTAAACACCGACGCCCCTCATTACGCATTAGCCCACAACGCTGTCTTATTAGCGCCTCTTTCTATTATATTGAACAATTATAATTGTTTCTAGCACTTCGTAGACCTTTATGCGTTGTTATGTATATAATAAAGCAGATTATTAGTTTGTTCAGTTTTCGGGCTGTTTCAGTATAATCCTCACCTGCTACGGCATTAAGGAGTGGCTGGGTTTTAACAATTATACTTTATATATATTAATTTTGAGGTAAGTTGAATCATAAAATCTGTCTCAATGTATCTCATGCAATTTAAGTGAATCCAGTAGGAGACTCGAGACCTTTTCCAAGATACTTGAAATCATATCGAGTGGCTACGATCCCCACAATTCTCAATCTTTTCATTCAAGAGAACTTTTGACATAAGGTAAGAAAAGGTGAGGGCTTCGACAAGAGGCCTTTCTTTGCAACGGCGGGAAATATTAAATTTTGTATTTTACTTAACTGTAAACATTTATGGAATTATAATAGGAATATATTTCACCAGTACTATACTTAAAAAGCCGCGTAAAAGTTATGACGGTTATAAATAAAAGGACGTTCAAGGTAAAATTACACCTTTAATTAAAGCAGAAGGAGGTTAGTGTAACGCAAACGATGTTTCAGCATATTTAATGAAAGTTAGAACGAGTTCGCTCGATGACTTCGCAAAAGGCCAACCGCTAATTACAATCAAAGTTTGTTCTAATGTCCAAAGGAAGACACTTGTAAACCCCTAGTAGTTAAATTAACATTGGAAGAAGGGTTGTTCGTAATTCATAATTAATTAACTAGCTATCCATCTTAGAAGAAAAAAACTGACAAAGTTTTATCCAAAATTATATCTTAAAAATCATTTCTACGAACAATTTCAAAAATATATTCCTATCAAAAAATTTCATTTTTATTCTTGGGTAACGTAAGAATGTTTATATGGGGTGATTGATAATTTTGTTTTCTTACATTTGGTCCTTCACAACGAGATCTAAATTCCATATCGACATAGCTCACAAACATAGACGACCACATAACCTTTTTAATAACTTTGATATATTGATACAATGTTATTAAATCTTTTTTGTCAGATTAAACATGTCTATTAATATTTATGTTGAAATTGTTTTAGTACGTAAATGGATTTTCATTCTTAGCTTTTCTATTACAAAATGGATGATAATTCTGAACATATTATACATACAAAAGAAAGAATAATAAAATAGAAGAATTAAAAAGTTTTAAACCAATGCTTAAATAATTCGATTTATGTATGTGTTTGTCATAAGTTTTTATCAGTACACTACCTTTAACAGTATGTGGTTCTCCGCTTTCCCCATCCTCCCGTTTCCCGTGATCTTCACTAGATCATCTGTCCCCTTAAAAGCATTATCTACGCATTAGCATTTACTTTTAATTTTCTTTCGTTTATGTGAAGGAGCTTGATAATTTCATACGGCATTCGAATGGCAAATCTCCTCGTTAATTATCGCCATTACTATGATATTGTCGACACGATCCCTGTTTACATGTGAATTAGGAACAATAAATCTTGCATGTGTTGTCATTAATAAAGCATGACGCTTGCATTGTACTACGCATAGGACATTTCATAAATCAGTAATTTATATGACAGTACGATTCAATATCATACTCTTAATGTTTTTTATTCCTTTAAAATATGTCTTGTTTACCGTAGATTCACGCTGCCTAAAACATTCACATAAAACATATTGTCGTCTAAGTTTTTTAAGCGAGAAGCCTTGTATTCCGACACGATTCGACGTCAGTGGAAACCTACGTTTAGCATGTGTCTTTTTTTCTCGATTTTTAGTGATCGGCTCAGGAACTCAGCTATTTTATTTATTTTTAGTATGTTTTGATTTGATTAAATATTATAAATGTCTACAAAAAGTGTAAGTGTACGTGACAGCTTTCACGAGTCTCGAGAAATTCAATAGTAGCCGGTGCGGGCCGTCAGCATTGTACTGCGCTATGCAGAACATAAAATTACGCTTCAACAACTTTTCACAATTTGCTTTGTTCGCAGTGAAAAGACTGCAGTTTTGCCGTTCAAGTGATTGCAAAATGTATACAGTAAAATCTGTTGCGAGTCGTAAAATGTTATACATTATAAAGAAATGCATCTTAATAACATTGGATCTGATCCAAAACTATGTCGTAAACACCACAGTCTGCGTGTTATGTTTTCTATAATGTATTTTTTTATCAATCTAATCCAGATTCGCTTCAACAAACAAATACCTAGACTAGAATAGCACAATATAAGTAAACACATCTACCGGGCTAATAGAGGATGTCTTTATATCAATATTCGAAGAACATCTACGTATACGTTGTCAGCCTTTTTTTAGAAAGTTGAGATGCGTAGGTATATAAGAGAAGGAGATGAAGAGGAATGGAACGGAAACATAAATGTAAATATCTCTACTTCGCACTTTGTGAAGTCCTTCCTCTGTCCGGTGGGCTGATTCATAGGCCCCAGCCACTCTTGCAGGATCTACCAATATTCGTTGTTTCAATTGATATGCCACATGGTCTAAGTAGTTGTCGGATCTCACTTTTTACCGAGCTTCGTGTGATTGGCCAGACCTTACTTATGAAACAATGAGTTAATATCCGGAGACTGAATGTTGTAAATGTTCATTTAAAAATTAAATTTGTACCTTGTTTGGAATATTTTTTCACAATAATAATCCAATAAACAAACCTTTAATTAATGAAACAAGCAAAAGATTACTTAAATAAAAAAGAGAGATAGAATTAATTCTAGAAAGGAAAATTCCGCAAACATTTTTTTGTTATTGTTCGTACTGCCCTACTTCTAATTACAACGGCTCCTAATGGAAACTTGGCGCCTAATTATTTGCTTGACTTAATTTGTGCTAATCCAACAACCACATTTTTTACAAGTAAATTTTTAAAAGGTCTCAAATAAGTCATGTTTTTTTTTATAACATATATAGGGAATATTTTCTTCTGTTCGATAAATAACCAATAATTAGAAGCAAATGATTCAAAACTTTTGGCTTTAAAATATCTTGCGTACAGGATATTTTACATTAATGCATTGCAATTATCGCAACTCGATCTCAGAAGAATTGAGCAAGAACAAGAAAATTCATTCATGAATCAAAACTTTTGATCGGTTTATGTAATGTTGTTAGCTTAGGATTAGCTTGTAAATGGCGAAATACATAGAGCATTTGCTGCCGTTAATTTACTAACACTGGTAAACTCAAAACCACAGTAGTATATCAAACTAAGACTTAATAGTGTATCCGGTCATTAGTCCAAGCAGATCTATATTTAGACATACTGGGTTCACAAGTTTAAGAAATAATTTAACAAATCACACAAATATGTCAACTACACAAACCATAAATCAGAGCATAAATATTGTTAGAGAATTAGGCCAATAGATCAAGAGTTTCAGCAGTTCGTAGACTTAAATGAGCTAAAGGCGCGTTTAGCATATATATAAAAGATCACGGTCTTGCGTGCGTTTACTTTTTTCGGTTAGAAAATACAACTAGCTAAACTTAAAAGAAGCTTAACGGAATTTTACAAAAACATAATATTTTCTATTTTTAGTGGCGGTGTTTTGTAATTTTAGTAATATTTATTATAATAAAAACACCTATTGAAGCGTAAATGATTATTTGAAACGCTCAATAATTGCAAAATCAATTGGGAACAATTGTAAAAGAAAAGTTCGATTTTAGTTTCAAGATACTACGATGTAGGTATGTACACAGAAAGGAAGAATATTTTACTCGAATGTGAAAAAATAAACAAGTCTGTTATCGTAAGCGTATTTATGTATAATGTACTAAATAGCGTACTAAATAGGTGAGCCGCGTGCTCGTAAGCCAACTTCTACCATTGAACAATCTTCGTCCAAAGTCCCTTGAACCGTCCATGTTTTACACAAATAAAACACACTACTTCATAGTAATACGATTTATTTTTGCTTAGTTTAATTAGGCACATAATAAGTTTGGTATTGCATAACTATACCGCGTTATACTCAAATTCAAACGCCAATACAAAATAGCAATACGTACTATGCAATGTGATTAACAACTACACTACTGCAGAAATATATGAACAGTATAGTATCTCCCGGTTATGAAGCGTAATGTAATATTTTATTAGGAGATGTTATTTTTCTAAATAAATAAACACTTTTCCGTTTGCTCATCTTAACTTAGCCAAAGGGAATATTGTATAACCATGGTTAATAGAGATAGGAATTAACGTCAAAAATAATAACGATTTTCTAAGGTAATTTATGAGCAGCTTTATAATGACAAATAGAATAAATACTTCATATTATGTTTTACTTTATCACGACTCGAATTTCCTTGAATTTCTTAAGATAATTTTAATCATGAGAGATTAATTATGGGCTAAGGAAAAGCTACTTAATCACGTTCTTAAGGACGCCTCCTTTCCATTAATAGAAATGATAACATTGTTTCCTTCCTGGCTTTTGTCTTAAAAGAAATATTTTTTCTTATGTTATTAGTCTCAATGTTTTATTAAGTTAAATTAATTAAGTCAAATATTGTTCAAATAGTTAATGTAGTTATTCTACATTAACTATTTGAACAATGTTTTTTAGTCATTTAAAGAATGGGATCACAAGAGATGATCTCTCCCCACCGCATTCCTAAGAAAATGGCGAAAACGCAAACTTTGGCTGTTGGTGTGGATGTAGATAGATGGCGCTAGTCACACAAGATCAGGTAAACCAATTGCAGCCTTCTGTTTATTAATGAACTAGTAACCCGCCCTAACCTCGCTCGGATATATAGATCGACAAATAAAAATATAAACCATATCTTTAGTTACTCGCTGTTGGACGATTTCTATTGGTGATAGATTTTTTAAAATTGGTTGAGTGGTTTTTTATTTAATCCAGAACACACAAACAAACAATCTGTATATAATATTAGTATAGATAGACATTTGATAGCGTTGTTAAATAAATGACGTGACTAGTATTCATTTTTATAGCCAACGCCACACATAATATTTTTCTAAATATATAGTTCACTTGTAGTAAAGTCACAGGTTAATAGATTCACAATATCTTCTGAGTATAATCTCGTGTTCTAATAAAGTGGTACCTTGTATGAAGAAACTTTGTACATATTATCGACTTGAGACCTTTTAGGGCTAATATATTCAAAATAGAGTGCGAAGAACATGCGAACAAAGTACAAAGGTTGTATTATATTATCCTTAAGGGAATTCTGCTTAACAGCTCATGAGCGGTGTCACTTTAGTAGTTTACATTAACTTTCTTTAAATAAAAATAGAAGTAGCATTTCAGTATTTACGAATTAATTATATAAATACTAATTTACGACCTGAATAAAAGTAGCAACCAAAATGTAAGCAATAAGTCACAAAAAAATAATAAATAGCATTTCTTAAGAAATCGCACAAAAACGAGCATAATGCGTACACGCGCGTATGTTTGCGTCGTAAGGTCACACGTGTGTCATTGACTACTTCGATTTCTGCTTTGCGAACGTTAGTGCGTAGGCATGTGTATTTCTAAATGATATATTAATTAGAATCAAGTAAAATAACCATTTTTCTTGGCGTAATGTGCTACTTATTCGTGATTTGAGTTCAAAATTTATGTTACATAAATTTATGCAATTGTCTCTTTCCAAGAGTTGGAATTAAATTATTCTTACTAAAAATAGGTCAAAAGTTTATATATATTTTGCAATCTGGTGTATATACGTGCAACATAAATCTGCTGAATGCAGTTAGCAGTGCCAATGGGCCCTGGAATGCCGGTCACGTTCAGGCTGACGCAACGTTGGTAGGCCTCGAAATGGACCGATGTTCTGATCAAGGTTGCGGGAGTTACCTGGATGAGGGCGGCGAAGGACCGATCTTTAAGGAAATCGACGACTGTTGACTGAAACAGCGAACGAACGACGAATGACAAATCACCCTTGGATCACATTGAGAAATTCAAAGAGTACGTTCATTGAGGGTAAAAATAAAATACAATCGATATAGGTTTAACCTATATTTTAAATAAAATAGGTTAATTTATGGCTACTTTGATATTAAAATACGACCTCATTAGCGTAATTTATGACGCAAAATGACATGGCGTGCGTCATCTCCTGTGAATTGACCCTCGTCAATGTCATTACACATACTGACTGCTAATTCAAAAGATTAAAACCCAACGGCAAATGTATTTAACTTAATATATAATGAATTAATTAATTAATGGAAATTCATGATCTCTGCCTACCCCTCTGGGTTACTATACATATTTATATCATTAATTGTCTTTTACTTCAGTAATAAGTACGTGGATCGATGATCTAGTCAAGGTTATGGGATACCCCTACGCAAGGAGGACACGGACCTTTTTGGCGATTCATAGGAAAAGCCTACGTCGGACCTTCGCAGTAGCATCTATTGTCTGAAGATGAATAGATAAGTCCCATGTAGTGCGGTCAACATTATACGTATTACAAGCTGTTGCCCGCACTTTCTCATTTACCACGCTGTTTTGTAAGATCATTCCACGTATAATAACTTCGAATACTAGGTAACATGTATCAAAAAGTTATTATTGTCAAAACCAGAAACATTACCATTGCAACCGATATTGTAATTGAAGGTTTAATGTACGCGGGAATAGTTTTATCTTGGAATAAGAGGTATGTGTACCCTATGTTATTTTCTATAGCCTTGACCATGTGTGTTCAAATTTTATGATGATCGATTAAAGAGTTACAGCGTAACAAACAAACATTCAAATTTATAATATTAAGATATAAACCTACTGGAGAAGACACAGATAGTAATAACCCGATAAGAGTTATTGATCGATCCGGCATTCTCGATCTCTTTTGAAATTGATG